>PVKC010002176.1:0-45050 GCA_004027635.1 Crocidura indochinensis | reverse complement strand
TTTTGGGCCACAACCGGTGACGCTCAGGGGTTACGCTATGAGCTCAGAATTTGCGCCTATCTTGGGGGACCATATGGGACGCTGGGGGATTGAACCTAGGTCCGTCCTAGGCTAGCGCAGGCAAAGCAGGCACCTTACCTTTAGCGCCACCATGCCGGCCCCAGAAGAGCCAAATTAAAAGTGTAAAGAGCCACATGTGGCTCGCGAGCTGCAGGTTGCCGACCACCGTCCTAGGCCAATGGAATTCAATCTACAATATCCCCAATAGTTACTGTACCTATGCAGGGGGAAAAAAGAAAAGGGATAAAAGCACTATTTATTTATCTATTGATCGATTTTTTGACGTCTTTATATTAGTGTTGAGATTGAAGTTGATGTCTCCAATATTATTTTATTTTATGTTATCTTATCTTTCTCTTTCTTTTTGCACTCCGGCATGAGTTGATTTCAGAACCTAGTCTGTTGTGTGGTGCTCGTCTTTATTGCTGTGGTGTTCACTGGTTATTTAATTTGATATTTATTCTCTGTATTGTGGTGGTGTTTCAATTGCCTTTTTCAAATCCTCTCTCAAACTGAGGTTGAAATCCTCTGGAAGGACTCCGCCTTTTTTCAGCATATTTGACTTCTTTTTTTTCTCTTATTTTGTACCCCAATCTATTGTTTTTCTTTCCTTCAAACAAAGCCACATAACTCGATTTATCTAGCTCCACTTCTTAAATAGAGGGAAAGACAGGGGAGGGTAACAGGACCAAACAGATACATGATCACTAATAGTGAGCTGGACAAAGAGGGGACTACCTATTCTAGCAGTCCGGGGGTGATGTGGGGTATATGGGTAGCAGAAGGGGAACTAGGATGGGGGGAGGACAAATTTGGTGATGGGTATGCCCCTGATTCAATGTTGATATGTATCTAAAATACTACTGTGAAAGATATGTAAGCTATTATGATCAAAATAAAAATAAAAAGTTGGTTGGAGACCTACAACGGTGGATAAGGTGCTTGCCTTGCATTTGTTTCCATCCAAGTTACTACATATGGTCTCCTGAACACTTCCAGGAGAGAGCCCTGAGAATAGAGCCTGAGCACCACTGGGTATGCTTCCGACAACAACACAAAAGTTGGGTGGTTTAAATACATAATGGGATATTGTGAAGCAGTAAGAAAGGATAAAATCACGTAGTTTGCTGTAACATGAGTGGAATCAGAGGGTATATAATATTACATAAATAATCAGCAAGAAGACAAATACTATTTATCCATGGAATATAGAGAGACAAAACAAAAATAGACAATATTGAATAACAACTGACCAGTCGTGGAATACATAACCAATTACCAAATAGTTGGGGGGGAGTTTACAGGGAATTTAGAAAGAAGATTCAGCAGTGAGCGAGGATCATGGATGCGTTGTAATTTTGTATACCAATAGCATAAATTTTAAGACTATTCTAAGAACTAAAATTATAATATATATAATAAACAAAAGTGATTTAAAATAAAGGACTCAGAATCTTGTTCACTTTGTTCTATTTTTCTCACCAAGAAAGTCAATGCGAGACCAATGTGACAGATACGAGTTCTTCACAACTACCTTTGCAGGCTTAAAATGAAGTTTTTTTTGGGGGGGGGGTCACACCCGGCAGTGCTCAGGGATTACTCCTGGCTCCATGCTCAGAAATCGCTCCTGGCAGGCACGGGGGACCATATGGGGCACCGGGATTCAAACTGATGACCTTTTGCATGAAAGGCAAATGCCTTACCTCCATGCTATCTCCTGGGCCCCTTAAAATGGAATTTTATTTATGCTCAGCGTCTGGGAATTTAGGAAAAAAAGACATGCCTCTTGAATATGTTTAGATGTTGGTTTTCGTAAGCTTCAAAATGATACATGTTTACTCCAGAGAATACAGAAATGCAAGGAAGAAAACAGAAATTATACATGGACCTACAATGAAAAAATAGCTCGGTACATCAATTTTTTTCTTTGCAATCTGTGCTTTTTTGAGATAAATTTGCTATCATTCTTAAAGACTTCTTGTAATCTGGTTAATTCTCATTCAAAACATATTGTGACTATTTCCCTATGCCGCCCATTATTTTCCTGCAACGACATATTTGACCACAATCTGGAAAAAATGTAAAGTTACAGTCAAGTATAAAGAACAACATAATAGACACCCACATGCCCAGCATGTACAATTAACAACTGTTAATATTATGTTATAACTGCTTAGTCATTTTTCTCAAGAAAAAGAAACATTGTACTTGTAGCCAAATTCTTCCAGCAGTCTTTACTGACTTTTCACCCTTGTGAGAAGCATCTTGAAAATATCATTGGTTGGCTTTAACTTTAAATACATCCAGTGTGAAGACTTAGAAATGGCTTTGGGGCTCCATCAATGGGAATGTCTTTCCAAACTTCCAACATCAAATGGTTATAATCCCATTATAATTAACAGTTACCTTGGAGATGTTTTGTAATGTTGGTGATGTTTTGTTATTGTCTTAATTTGCATTTTCTCATGTCCTCCTGGTAAGTGTTTTTTTTTTGTGTGTGTGTGCTAGTTCATTTATATCATCCTTCTCTATTTCATTTCACTTAAATTAGTTTTTAAACTAATGGCTTGTAACACTATTTTTTTTACCTTTTGTTTGTTTTGCATACCTAACTGTGGTCTGGGATCACTCCTGGTGGTGCTCGGGAATTGAACCCAAGTTAGAAGTGTACAAGGCAGGTGCTTGTACTACTACCTGCTATACACTTGTTCTGGCCCCTCAACACTTCATTCATTCATTCAT
The DNA here is from genome assembly GCA_004027635.1 of Crocidura indochinensis. Classification (NCBI taxonomy): domain Eukaryota; kingdom Metazoa; phylum Chordata; class Mammalia; order Eulipotyphla; family Soricidae; genus Crocidura; species Crocidura indochinensis. The sequence continues at coordinate 42,248 of PVKC010002176.1, read as the reverse complement.
TCATCCATCCATTCATTTTAGTTTTGGGGCCATATACAGTGGTACTTAGGGTTTACTCTTGGCTCTGAATATGGGAATTATCACAGCTCATCCTCTATGGGACCACGTGGGATGTTAGGGACCAAACCTGGGTTGGCCACTACAAGGCAAACACCCTCCCTGCTATAATCACTTAGATCCCAATATCTTTTATTTTTAAAATCAATGTCTCACAGATTTTGTTTAGTGTTGCTCAGTGATGGTGCTGATGGTGCTCAGGGGACCAAGTGGTGCCAGGGATCAAACCTGGTCTCCTGCATTCAAAGCATGAGCTTAGACTATTGGACTATATTTTAGACCCCCATTTTTGTGGTATAGGTTTTACACCTAAGAACTTAATTATTTTTGATGCAATTATAAATGGGATTGTTTTCTTTATTCTTTTTCTATGTCATTGTTTGGAAGCAGATTTTGGCATGTTGCCTTTGTAGCCTAGAATTTTACTACCGATCTATTGTTTCTGATAGTTTTTCTGATAGGTAATCTATATATACTATTATGACATATAAATGGTGGTACTAATATATTTTAATATGTAGATTACTTTCATTTCATTTTTTTCTTGTTTAACTTTTCTGATTAACTCTACTTATACTTTGTTGAATTAAAATGATGAGAATGGTTATCTTTTTTTTGCACCTGAACTTAGTTGAAAGCTTCTAGTTATTCCCCATTGAGTATGATGTCAGTTGTAAGTTCTGCTGTATATGGTCTTCCTCATTTTGAAGTATTTTCCTTCTATCTGAACTTTGTTGAGTATTCTAATCATAAATGGATATTGAATTTTCTTGCATATATAAAGTCAATTTTTTTCTTAAACATTGTGAACTGTATTTACATTCGTTTCTGCCCATTTACTGTGTCCTGTGTTGGCATAATAATCTCCTTTTGAGTTGAAGGTTCTTATTTTAATATTAAGGCTACTTTGTAGTATCTTTTTTGGGTCACACCTAGTGGTGCTCAGGCATTATTTCTGGCTCTGTGTTCAAGGATCACTCCTGGTGGAATTTGGGGTACCACATGGGATGCCATGGTTTAAATCTGGGTCAGCCATGTCTAAGGTAAACACCCTACCTGCTATTTTCATATGTAGCAAATATATTCTTCAGTGTATATTATTTGGTTTTAAATTTTATTTACAATGGTTTTTGACATAGGTAAGTTATCAGTTTTTAGTATTAAACTTGGCAGTCTTCTCCTTTGTTTTCTGCTTTTAGTGGCATACTTAGAAAATCTTTTCTCATGCCAAATTCTAAAATTACTTTCTTTAAATGGTTTCAAGCACTTATACAACTTTATTTTCACATAAAACTTTAAAAATCACCTGGAATTGATTCTGGTGTATGATTTGAGGTTGGAATATTTTCTGAAATGAGTGTCATGTATCTTAACATCATTTATAAATAATTCCTCTGATTAGAAATATCACTTTTACATTTTTTTTGGTTTTTGGGTCACACCCGGCAATGTTCAGGGGTTACTCCTGGCTCCATGTTCAGAAATTGCTCCTGGCAGGCACGGGGGACCATATGGGGCACCGGGATTCGAACCGATGACCTTTTGCATGAAAGGCAAACGCCTTACCTCCATGCTATCTCCCAGGCCCCTCACTTTTACTTTTATAATATCTTTGGCACTTTACCAAGTTCTGGAAAATTTATCTTCCATTAATTTGCATATTCTAGCTCCATTACTGCTCCATTAGTGATTTAACTGTTGTGTTGTATAGCTATTTTCATGAATGTTGCCCTGTCTTAGTGATTTAACTGTTGTGTTGTATAACTATTTTCGTGAATGTTGCCCTGTCTTAAATTTTTTGCTGCCTATGTTTGTTTTCTATTCAGGGAGTTCTCTTTAGCAGTATTGGGAGGACTTGGGCCTCTTCTAAGGGGTATCACCTTGTAGCAGGAAACTCGATGTGAGAACACAAGGAAGCATTTCTGCTTGGGTCCTGGGGCTCAGGAATATTGCCTAAGCCACACTTAATGTCACCAGGCAGTGTCAGGGACACACCTTGTATTGTTTGGTTAGGGTAAAACTCTAGGGCTACAGCCAATAATTCTTTGAGTACATGTGTTTTCCAGGGATCTCAGTGGTGGTTGCATGCAAGACATGTACCTTCACTATCCACCTCCTGCTTTTATTTCTCACTGGGGAAGAGTATGAGAACAAACGAAATTATAAACTTACCCAAGACTCACATCTCAGGAAATACCTCTCGAAAATAAACAAAAGTAACTATGCACTGCAACAAAGAGCTCTCTAGCTGATTACGAACAAACCTTGCACCCCAAAACACACACACACACACACACACACACACACACAAAACTCACTCATTCACTCACTCACACACACATTAAGAACCAGTACTATAGATCTAAAAGAATAGAAATAAGTAAGTATATTGAAAAATAATTCTTTTACAAAGTCAGTCTTACAATTTCACTGCAATATATTAAAGCTTTCCTCTTCTTTCCTTTTTTCAAGCTCATTTTCAAGCATCAGATGTTCTTTTGGTACCACCTGGGGTTCTCTTATGTAACTAACTGGTCTATGTCTAGGGGATTTAGCTCAGATTTGGGGAGATTTAAAAGCTCCCCAGATCATTCTAACTGTTCATTCAGGGCTGGTAATCACTGATGTGGATATGACTTCTTTGTCTTTTATTTTTCTTTTTTGAGTCCCACTCAGTGGTGCTTCAGGGCTACTCTCAGTTTAGTGGCTTCCAGTAGAATTCAAGGGACTGTGTCAGCCCCCAGTAGATAACCAGGGGCTCCTGCAAAGCATATTCTCAGAAACTTAGAGCTACTTCCCTGGATCTAGAAATCATTGCTCAGTCTTGACCACTAAATCCCTATTCTACTGCTCAGAGACAATTTGTGAGATGCAACCCCACCCCTCATTATTCCCGTGTAACCTTACCTACAAGAAAGACCCCTTTCTTATAGGTCTTTCTTTTTTTATTATTATTATTATTTTTTATTTTTTGTATAGGTCTTTCTTGTAGGTAAGGTTACACAGGAATAATGAGAGGTGGGGTTACATCTGCCCCTCTGTGCTCAGAAATCACTCCTGGTAAGATCAAGAGACCATATGGGATGCTGGGATTGAATCAGTCCCGGGTCAGCATACAAGCAAATACCTTACCTGCTGTGCTATCACTTCAGCCCAAATTTTACAAAGTTGTTCATGATGAGTTTCAGTCATACCATGTACACCACCCTTCACCAGTGTACATTTCTGGTCACCAATGTCCCCAATTTCCCTCCCACCCTCCACCCTGCCTGCTTCTGGCAGACATGTCACCTCTCTCTCTCTCTCTCTCCCTCCCTTTTTGACACTTTAGTTTTCACTGTTGTCAATGAATGGGTACATTTATATCACCTTGTCTCCTTTCAGCACCCTGTTTTTATTCAGAGTGATTAATTCCCAACTATCTCTGTCATAATTCTCTGCTCTAACTGTACTTTCCTGTGGCAAACTTCCTATCATGGACTGGTCCCCCTGGCTCTCATCGCTCTTGTCTCTGGATATTATTACCATACTATCTTCATATATAATATGAAGTATAGTATATATATAGTATATATAGTATAGTATATATATAGTATATAGTATATATATACTATCTTCATATATATATATATATCCCGCAAATGAGTGAAATGTCTATCCTTTCCCTTTGACTCATCCCACTCTGCATAATAATATCCATATCTCTTGTGGCATATTAACAAGTCCTTTCTTGAAAAAAGAACTGAGTAGGATTACCACAACATTCATTGTTCCATGGCTATAACTTCCTCATAACCAGGCTATTGCCTACCTCTCCTGTCTCACCTCAGAACCTTTAAACATGCTCTGTCCGGTGTCCGGTGTCTGGAATATTCTCTTTACATACCTGACCAATGAAAGGAGAAACTAGGCAGTTTCTTGCTTTGAATGCATCAGGTTAGGCCATTTACCCTGGATCACACTGGTAATTAGTGACAACTAAACTTTGAAGCAGGGCTGTCGATGAGCGAACCAGCAAGTCTGATCCACAAGCATTCACTCTTTGATGGAAGAAGGAACTTATCTGAACCTTCAGGGATGGACGGGAGGGATGGGCTGCCAGCTTTCCCCAGTTCTGGGAGTCCCATGCCTCAGCTGTTGGTTTCATCTCCACCCCTCAGAGTCATGTTGCCCCCTCACCAGCCTGGCTGTTCAAATCCCAGCATGCCTTGGGCTGCATGCAGCCTGAGTTATGACATAACGTGCCTGAAAATTCTCCCGTAAAGGGAAAGGGGCCAATCAAATGTGACTTATTCTTATTGTAAGTTCCCCAAAGCCAGCGACCTTAGATGATTTATCTCAGTATAACCCCCAGCACTGGGAACAGGGTCTGGCACATGGCAAGCAATAAATGTTTATGGAATTGACTGAAGTTTTCAGAGAGACAAGGGACCCAGCGCACACGTATACACACACACACACACACACACACACACACACATTATTCACACATGCACATGATGCCCACACTTGCACTCCTAACACATGCACATAATGCACACACGCAGACATACAGACTCACACTGGTTGTTTATTTATGTGTGTGTGCAGATATGAGTTTGCATCTGTTTCCTTCCGACATATTGTGTACACAACCCTATCACTCATTTTAATTACATTATTGTGGGCTCGATTTGGCCTTTGGCTATTTCTGAGACTGAATTAGAAACTGAAAAGACAGCAATCCTTCTTTCCCCAGAAAACTTAATAGCAGCTGCCCCAGGCTTGGGACCCAGACCCAGGGGTCGAGGTGAAGGGTTTGCTTTATCTGGAATCCCTGTTATACTTTCAGACTCTTTATTAAAAACCACTTGCATGGGGCCCGGAGAGATAGCACAGCGGCATTTGCCTTGTAAGCAGCCGATCCAGGACCAAAGATGCTTGGTTCGAATCCCGGTGTTCTACATGGTCCCCCGTGCCTGCCAGGAGCTATTTCTGAGCAGACAGCCAGGAGTATCTATCCCCTGAGCACCGCCGGGTGTGGCCCAAAAACAAACAAACAAACAAAAAAAAAGAGTTTTGATTGCACTTGGCTTATCATTTCTTTGGCCTCCAATTCTTACCACAGGCTGTGTTCCTCACACAGACTGTATAGAAAAAGGAGGTACAGTAAACGCACCCTATATACACTTCAACCCAGATCCTTGCCTGGTCTGGATTGGAAATTAGGGACAAAAAAAAAAATCACTTGCATGTATTTTCTTTTCAAAGCATGAACACGTTTAGGAAAGCAAAGAGCTGCCATCTTTTACCGATGACTGAATTACATAAAAGCCTTTGAAAACGGGATAGTCAGAGATTAAAGTTGGAGTCCTCACTGGATGGGTTCACAACCCCACATGACCCTCCCCCAGAAAGGTAGAGAAAGAATCCTCCAGAGCTGTTCTCTCCTGGGGATTCTTCTATGTGGACCCCACATGTCCAGTGATTCTCCTTGCTGGGTCAGTGGAAGATTGGGGTGCGGTGTAATCAGTGGGGTGAGCTGTGATGCACCGTTCTCACACTCAAGGGAAAAATTGCAACTAAGGAGTTTAGTGAGGGCTTTGGGGATGGTCTGTAATCTCTGAGTTCAAGGCTGTGTGCATCTTTCACTCTGATTTTAGAATTGCCGGGGTCAGGTCCCCAGACTGCATAGCTGCTCCCTAGGGGCCTCTAAGCCAACCCCGGGGAGACCTGGCACCTTCTCAGAAGACCCCGCACTTATGCCATCTAATGAGAGACTGCAAGCTGTCTTCTGAATCTAGGATATTCTTGAAGGGATTAATTTTATCAAATGCCTTTTTAATGAGAGTCCGTGTACCTCCAAATTTGGAGTTTTTATAACTCCTGAAATGTAATACTAATCAGCAGACTGGTCTGCTTTAAATGCCAGGAGCTCACACTCACACAGAAGTTCAAAAGAGAAGAGGGCAACTTAGACAGAGCCAGGAGCTAGCAGAGTAGACAATGGGGGTGTGAAATTTGGCAAATTTTCCAGACCTAATAAAAATAAATGGGGCCGGAGATATAGCATGGAGATAAGGCGTTTGCCTTTCACGCAGAAGGTCATTGGTTGGACTCCTGGCATTTCATATGGTTCCCCGGAGCCTGCAAGGAGCAATTTCTAAGCGTAGAACCAGGAGTAACCCCTCAGCGCTGCCAGGTGTGACCCGAAAACCAAAAAAGTAAATAAATAAATAGATTAAATAAATAAAAAGCATGGAGATGAGTGAATAAGTGAGTTAGTGAGAGAGAGTGTGTGTGTGTGAGTGTGTGTGTGTGTGTGTGTGTGTGTGTGTGTGTGGTGTGTTCTAAAATCGAGTCTCTGGGTGGGCTGGTTTTATTTTCTGGCAGATGTATTTTGTTTAGTTTGCTAATTTTTTTTATCTGATTTGCTTTTATTCATATTTATTTGTGGGACTTGATTGTTTTTATTCATATATTTATTTGTGGGCCCGGGGAGTTGCTCCTGCAGTGCTCAGGAGATCAGGCATGGTGCTAGGGGCTAAACCTAAGTCCTCCCACATGCAAAGCATGTAAATATCCCTCAGTTTGCATCCTTTTTTACTCTAAAATGATTCTGCATTATCTATCTCATTTTCTGAAGCATAGGTATCCAATCCTCTTCCCTAGAGTGTGGGCAGGATCTGTGACTCACTTCTAACCAATGGACTATATAGCAAAGCTAAACTCCATGATTGGTGCCCAAGACTATAGATTCTGTCTTGATAAATGACTCTTATGACATTGCTTACACACTGGTTATTTGAGGGGAGACCTAACATGAAATAATCTGAGGAGGTCCTAGCTAACAAGTTGTTGGAACGCAGGGAGACTTGTGTTCAGCACCCAGAAAGATATGGAAACTATCAGCCCACAGGAACTCCTTAAGCTGACTGCTGCAGTTGAGCTTTCAGATGAAATGTTGGCCAGGCCAACACCTAACTGCAGCCTTTATGAGAAACTGAAGTAAAAAACCCAGTTCAACTGTACTAAGACCCTGAGCAAAGGAACTATAAGATCAAGCACATAAGTGTTTTAAACTGTTAAAGGTGTGGAAATATTATTACAAAGTGTGGCTAGTGAAGGCATACTCCTCTTCAGTTTAGAGATTCAACAAATACCACTGATGTTTCTAGAACTTTTACTCAAGCTGGAGAACTGCTAGTTGCTGTGATTGATACTCCCAAATTTGGAGTGCATGTCAGGATAAATTTTTTTCAAGCGGGATACCAGGGAGAGTATGGTCACCTTCAGTTTACACCACCCCACTATCAAATGTATAACTGGGTCTCCTCTGATGGTTGAGATGTTGTGTTGTTCATCCAGGACAGCTAAATGACATGTATTTTGTCAATGTTTGTTAAGTAAATAGACATAATCAAACAGCTGGGTTATTATTGCCAACACCTTTTCCCCACTTTCATACCTAATGACTTGAGCATCTTTGTGGGAGAGCAGCATATCTCAACCTGCGTCGAATGCCATCTGTGGGTTCCCAAATATGCCAAGGACCACAAGTGAAAATCTCATTAAGGGTGGGGAACACATAGAGTTGGGAGCCAAATAGTAGGACCTGGGAGCATAGGAAGAAAACAAGACACTGGTTGTGAGAATTAAGTTTCTTTTGTCATTCATATTTTTTACAAATTAAAAACATAAATCAATGCTTCAATTAAATATTCTGACAGACAAATGTTTGTGCTCATTTATGACTATTGATTATCAAAATGTATGCATACTGATTTATACATTTTTACATATTTATTGCATTTATATTTATAATGTACTTAATATACATTAATTTTTTCTAATGGGATAGTGGGTTTTATCACAAGTACTCTTTATTAGATGCAAGTAATTCACACTGTTGTTTAAATTTTTCTTTTTAAAATATGTTGAACACATTAATAGATTTTAGTTGGTGAAAATTACTAGCTTTTTGTTTTGTCATCTGTTTTTGTTATCACTCTTTACATCATCTCCACATATTCTCTATATTTTTTCTACAGAAATGATTGGTCTTCCAAGGATAGTTTATAAAGTCTTTGGTATCACTCTTTACATCTTCTCCATATGTTCTCTATTCTTTTTTTTCTAAGGAAATGATTGGTCTTTAAAGAACATTTTATAAAGTTGAACAGCTGGCAGATGGACTTTTATTAGAAATATTTTGGGGACCGGAGAGATAGCACAGCAGTATAGTGTTTACCTTGCATGCAGATGGATGGTGGTTCAAATCCCAGCATCCCATATGGTCCCCCGAGCCTGCCAGGAGTGATTTCTGAGTGCAGAGCCAGGAGTAACTCCTAAATGCTGCCAGATGTGACCCCAAAACAAAATAATATATATTTCGGCCAAGTAGAACTAAGAATAAGGCATGGTTTCCTTGCAGATTCACTCTGATATATTTAGTTAAAAGTTATTTCCTTCACCCAAGACTCTAAAATTTTTTTCTCTTCCAAGGGTGAAGCCAATTCCTATCTTGAATTAAATCCTGGAAAAAAGTTCCCTGGAAGATGGACTCAGTCATGGGTATTAGGAGAAAGAAGACATCATAGGCAACAGGTGTCATATTGGACTAGTAATCACAGGAAATAGGAATGTGCTTACAGGTGACCAGAAATATCAAATGAGATTAGACATTGACCCAAAACTAAATTAGTGTCAGGGACTATGTTAGTATCTTCACACCAACTACGTAATTTAATCTTCTTAATAACTCCACAATGGTGCCAGCATGGGCTCCGGGCTGAAGGACCTCTGCCAAGTTTAGGGCAAGCTATGGGTCTCAGCCTCCTCCCAATAGCCGTCCCACTTCTTTCTCCCGGACTCCGGGGATATCCCTGGTTCCCCGTCCAGGGGGGGCAGCGAGGTGGGTACTGGGGAGGAGTTTAAAGGGGACCCCAGGCTTTCCCCAACCCCCACCCTTCACAAGAGGGGTAAGGGTGGGGAGCAGGCTGGTAAACTTCCGGCTCCCAACACAATTAAGGAACTAATCTCCTCTTCAGGGAGTGGAAGCCTTGGCCAGCACAGGGAATAGCAAGGCTCTAGGCCAAAGGCCCTTCTGCCAAGTTTAGGGAAGGCTACGGGGCTCAGCCTCCCAACAACAGCCTCCCCTCTTCTTCCTCCCAGACTCCGGGGCTCTCCCTAGGGCCCTGCCCAGAGGGCCGGCGAGGTGCTGGGGAGATTAAAGGGGACCCCAGGCTTTAGCCAACCCCCACTCTGCACAAGAGGGGCTGTCTTGGGGAAGTCGCTACCAACTTTCCTTCCTATCCGTGTCCATTCTCAAACCGCTCGGGGGTAGATGAGTATAGATAGTTTAATAGGATATCATAGGGTTTTATCTATGTTTACAATATACAGAATGTCTGTGTTCTATACTTTCCTTCCCCCATGGACTCATCACCTTATTATACTGGAACATTGGCATAATGACTTGACTCAGGCTTCAGAAGAATGGGCATTTTCTATACACCCCTGAACCATGGATACCATCTATGGAAACAACCACAATTGCCTATAACATTACCAGGAAGCAAACCTCTACCAGGGAAGGAAGACCCTACCGCTGCTCTGGTATTGATTTACTCCAAAGAGTGCTCTCTTAACACACAGAGAACATTTAACACCACAACCTTCTTGCAGGGCAGGTCTCTCATCTAATGGTGAGGGGAAACTAGAGGACGCTCCATATCATTCTGACTTCGATGAAGGAAATGCACAAAACCCAGAATATTTAACTACAGGAACCTGACACCAACAACAGCTAATGTGTGAAAAAGTTTCACTAGGACCACGGAGAATGACTCAGGGGTTGAGCAGCCTGGTATATCTGGAGCCGAGTCAGTCTTATGCCAGAAAACTTCAGGGGTGAGGTCTCTTTGTATTTAGGCAAAGGCTTTTATTTTCCGTTTTCTCCATATATTGCTGGGCCTATGCAAACAATGGCGATTGCCACTCTTACACCATTATTACTGTATTTCCTTTAACACTTATTCTTTAAGAAGGAAAAAAAAACCCAGCTAACTAAGCTTTAAAAAATGTAGCTATAGTAAAATGCCTGTCTCGTATATAAGCAGGGGATGGGAAGCGGGGGACATTGACTTTGGGAATGTTGCACTGGTGAAGGGGGTGTTCTGTTTATGACTGTAACCGAACTACAATCATGTTTGTAATCATGGTGTTTAAATAAATAATTTATATTAAAAAATAACTCCATGATGTAGCTGTCATTAGCTTTATTTTGAAAATAGGGTAACAAAAATACAAGGTCTTCATTAGGTTTATTCAACTCTGAGGACTGCATTATTTTCATGACCCTGGTCTTCCTGTTCATGTTTCTCCACATGCTCTGAAGCATGTATGGAAGGATGTGAATACCTTCATGTGTGTAGAAGGATGCAGACTGATAGCAGCATCAGAAGCAGAAAGGCCAAATTCTGTGAGCAGGACTTGACTGTCCAAGTGGCCATATCATGGGAGAATTGGTGCGAACTTCATGAACCCAGCCTGTGACTAAAACGTATAGTTTGCTGCTCTGGCCTATAATGAATGACCCATTGAGATTCTTGCTAGAACTTTCTAGCCATCTATATATTCTTATCTAGGGATGGGATCATCTTGCATTAACCCACATTCCTTGTGGCAAATTTATTTTTCCTCTCTGTTCAGATAGCTGTAGAATTTATTTAATTTGTCTCACTCCTTGGGGCTAACACGTAAATGGATCCACTATTCTCCTTAGTATTGGGTGTTTGTTAGAAGTGCTCTGGTATATCTGACACTTTCCTGGGGCTTAAAGATAAGTACTTCACATCCCAAGGTGGTATAGGGATAAGTTCACTACAGGGAAACCCTAAGAACAATTGCTTTTGAAATCAGATTTCATTAATTTACTCCATAAATATCTATTAAACCTATAGTAGGCACACAGGCCTATCCTAGAGGTATCAACTACTTAAGTTGAATAGATGCCTGCATTATATCAAATAAACCAAATAGGCAAAAACTTGCTTTCAAGGACCTGTGTTCTAGGGCTTCAGAGAACATACCATCAAGAGGAGTTACAGAGGTAATGAGGTAGGAAGAGCATGCTTGATCTGTAAGCCACTGTATTTTGATGGGAGTTCCTGTGAAATTGCACCTGAGCTATTGAAGAAGAGAGAAGTCAAAGTTGATGAGAAATTCAACTTTGGAGGTAGAGGAAGCATGTTTGAAGTCTTATTTTTGATCCTGTCATAATATTCTCTGCATAATTGGTTTGAGGTGACTCAAGCCAAAATGGTTCTAAAGGGAACTAGAGAAATATGAAAAGAAATAAATAGACTTTCCTAATTCAGGGGTGAATGGAGAATGCCCATTCTTTTAAGGCCTATGCCAGGTCATTATGTCAATGTTCAGGGTGTAAGGTACAATTGCACTACAAGCTTTGTGTGTTCCCATCTCTATTAGATAAGAACTTATTTGTATGTATAGAATTTCACCATTTTAATGTTATTATGCAAACAAGGAATAATGCCATGTGACATTATTGGTATATATAGGGGCTGCAAGAACAAGTCCAACAATCCCCATGACTTGGTTCATACATAAGCGATAAAATGAGGGAATCTTTCACAAAATTCCTTATTGATCAGTTCACAAAGAGAAGAAAAGATAAAAAGTAGGGGGAATCGTCACTATATAAGAGAATATTAAGTAATAGATATAGCTGTCAAAGAAAATATATATAAAAAATTCAAAGGGCATACTTGTCTTTTTTATGCTTTTGAAATAGTTGGGTGGGTGTTAAATCCAGTGCACCACCCATTCACCCCTGAATTAGGGAAGCCACCTACGAAACATCCAGCATTGTCTATAACATCACCTGGAAGCAATCCTCTACCGGGGAAGACCCTACCATTGGTCTGACATTGACCTACTCAAAAGAGACTTCCCTTAACTCTGAGAAGACTTAACAACAATAATGTCCTGCTTACTGGACAGGGCTCTCTGTGTTGCTCTTTTTTTTTTTGTTTTGTTTTGTTTTGGGGGGGTCACACCCGGCAGTGCTCAGGGGTTACTCCTGGCTCCATGCTCAGAAATTGCTCCTGGCAGGCACGGGGGACCATATGGGGCACCCGGATTCCAACCGATGACCTTTTGCATGAAAAGTAAACGCCTTACCTCCATGCTATCACCCGGGCCCCTGCGTTGCTCTTTAATTGTGAGGTGAAACTAGAGGATGCTCCACACCAGCCTGACTTCAATGTAGGATATGCAGATTCCAGGATCTTTTGCCAACAACAGAGACTGTTTGAAAAATAAAACTGTATTGGCACTACAGACAAGGACTTGGATTAGACAAACTATTCTGCTGGAACCTAGAGCTGGTCTTATGCCAGGAAACTTGAAGGGTAGGGTCTCCTTGTATTTATGCCAAGGCTTTTCCTTTCCATGTCACCCATATTTTGATGAGCCTATGCAAATAATAATTGCCACTCTAACACCGTTTTTACTTTGCTCCTTTGACTCTAAACCTTAAATAAATAAATAAATAACCTACTTAAACTTTTGAGGTTAACATAAACTAATATGCATATGCATGGAAATGTAAAAAATACTATGCCTTCAATGTTTAAGGAGTTACACAAATATCATGGCTTTAAATTGCATTGTGTACCACTATGAGATGTTATAATGTATAATGTATAATGTATAATGTATAATGTATAATCTTGAGGGACAAAGTAATTGTACATAGGTTCTGTTTTATTTCTTCTTAATGTTCCTTGACTGTATGTTCAAAATTAAGGTGTCAGCAACGGGATTTCTTCTGAGAACTCTGTTTATTGGTGATTGTCCTTCCACAGTAACTTTACCTTGTCCTTTTTCTTTGCATCATTGTTCTTATAATTAAAATAAATAAATAATTTTAATTATAAAAGTAAAAGAAAATTCATCTTTCACCATCTGTGTGACCTAAACCTTATGGCTAAAATAATAAATAAATAAATAAATAAATAAATAAATAAATAAATAAATAAATAAATAAAAATAGATAGACTTTAATCATCTATCCTTCTTCGAAGGGACAAGTTATCCAATTGTCTTTGGTGTTTCTACCATGACTCAAATAGATCTTACTAAATCTGTCCTCTCCCCAGAGAACCCTAATTGGCCCCCTGAAATATGGTTTCCAGCTAAAATGTCATTGATGAAGTGTCACTGATGGAACCTGAGAAGACTGACTGGGACTTGGGGGAAATGGGGCAAAACAGGGTCTCAGGCTCAGGGACTAAAGATCTGGGTGTAAAAACAGTGATTTGGGTGTAAAAGTCTCAGATATTCAGTGCACTCCCTTTTTCCTCAGCACATTAGAGGATGTATCTCTCCCATGATTCTGGAGATTCATTAGAAGAATGTCCTTCTCCAAGGATTCTGAGGTAGGTTATGGGAGTCATTGGAACAAGGAACTGGGGGGAGAAATGCCATGTAATTTCTGCAATAAGACATTTTATTGTCACAACCATGTAAAAGTGAGTGATAAAGATTCCCATTCTAGGCAGTGCCACGACAAGCTGTGATGATAGCCTTCATTACCCTGAGCCCCTCAATGTGAGCCCCCACATCCAGTAATTTTGCTGACTGACTACACGTGTTGGAAGAAGAAAATACATGTGTTGGATTAATTCACTGTGAGTCTAGGGTTAATATGTTATCACAGGAAAACCTAGACTACCTTGACTAAAACACCTCTTAAAGACAGAAGTAAATTACACTTACTCTATTTCATCTCTTACCCTTTTAAGAAAAATAAAAGCTGTTAACACTCTTCTGATGCTCCTGATAATACATCAGAACTTCCGCCCACCCTTCACGACTCGCTCTTGTGAGAAGCTTTCCTCTCCCCCCTCCCCTGGGCAGAGTTAGACAATTCCTCCTGATTCTGCTACACTCTCATCATACCTCTATTAGAGCACTTACCACATTGTACTGAAATGATTTGTGTATGTCTGCCGCTCCCACTAGACTGTAAGTGTCAGAAGCCTCCTCTATTTCTCTCTTAAGAATCAGAGGGAAATACACCAAAGGAAGAATCAATACAGATAAGAGGCTGCTGAACTGTCTTCCTTTCACTTTTTTTCCCCAAGCATTTTAGTTAAGGTGGGTTTTGATTGCAGGGAACAGAAGCCTAATCTTACTAGTTTAGGTGGGAAATGAAATTTACTGGCAAGATTTTAAGAACTTTTTGAAATCCAAGGGATGGCTGAACATGCAACTCATGGAACTGCAGGAAGCCGTGACAAGAGTTTTAGAAGTCAGCCTTTTACTACAGCTAACCTATGGCCCCACTCAACTTCCAACACCTGGATGTTACTTAGAGTGAGAACCCAATTGGCTCAGCTTGGGTGAATTGTTTCCCCATGACCCAATCACCAACAGCCAAATGAAGTGTCATTTAGTAGAAACAAAGTGCTCTGACTTTGCACAATCAATAAGAGCAATTCTCTGAGACCAGGAGCTAACAAATCACTGCACAGATGCGGGTGTCAGATGTTATCTTGTCTGACCTTTGAGGGAAGCATTTACTTGGCTCCTCGCTTTATAGACTCTCTCAGCCTGAAATTTACTGATAAAGTCCAATGTAGCACATATTCCTAATGCTTGCCTTCAATATCTCCAATAACCTAGAACACTTACAGAAAACAGGATATACCCCTGACTAGATATCAAAATAGACTGGAAAATGTGACCTGTCATTTTTTTCTAGCTGGCTACTTTAGTAAGAAACTCTTTTCCTTTGTTCTTGAATGGGTATCATTATCCAGGGCTTCACTCATGGGCGATATCATTTCTATATGAGGCTGACCAAGCTTGACTGTCAGTTGGGAACTAACAATGAGTTTGCCCAGAGAAGATATTTGTTGAATCATAGTAAGATGAATGAGACTAGAAGCTAGATTCATGTCTCTTTTGACCAATCTTATCTAGAATAGAGAATCCAGAGCAAAATGGAATTATGCCAAAAAAAGGAGCATAGAATCCATTCCAAACGCAGATCATCCCTCAAGTTCTGGCCATTCATTTCTATTTATTGCTCCACTCACTCATTCTATAGACATTTCTGGGTATCTTTTTATGTCAAGTTTCTCCCTAGGCCTGGGGATAGTAAAATGAAAAATATCTCATCCTGCCATTAACTCAAGTCTGGTGAGGGGATGTAGACACTTAAACAGATAACGGAAATGATGGGCCATGAAAGAGGCAGTTAAGTCTTATTAAAAGAGTTTGCAGACCTTGAGATGAGATGAATACCTCCTCCACAACCTCTGAGCTCATTTGACCTTAGAGAAATTCTTTAGCCTTTCAGAAACTTAGTTGGCTTACAACACAAAGCAAAATAATGTTGACTTTGCAGGTTTGTGCTATCATTACATACACTATATAAAGAATCTACTATATAATAAATTGCTGATGAAGGAAAGCAATTATTGTCATTGCCATTTCTTAAACATACTTAAATTGTTGGTATGATTTTTCAGACATTGTCAGGTATTGTAGTAGGTCCTGAAAGATATATTAAAAATGGTTCTATTTAAGGAAATTCACTTAAGAGAAGTGTGAAGGGATGGAGAGATAGATATCAAGAAACAGAGACAGAACAGAGAAAAAAGTTTAAAAGAGCACATGATCTTTACCTGAGTGGAAAAAGCCAACATATCCATCATTTCTTATGAAATAATTTCTATATCCTAGTAGGCATTCATGTGTACATCTATAAAATAACTTTTAATTTACAGAGAAGTAATACATGATAGAAATAAAGACCTTCGGTGTTCAAAACACTTGTGTTCTTTGCCTTACTGTGACCTTTGGTTCTATCCTGGCTGGAATTCATAGAAGCAGAACTGAAAAGAGGCTTCTGATGCCAATGACCAGCCTGTCCTTGGGAGCATTTTCTATAAAGCAAAAGCAACAGGGTGAAGCATCAGAAGCACCTAAATTGACATATAGTGGGTTTTGTTTCCTGATCAGTTTGGGGGTATAAACTGGACCCAATTTGAACAGTCTTGAGAAGAAGAGAGCTGGATTTTGCACCCCCATGTAAGTTATCTCTTGACTGCAAGTGGCCCAGGGAAAAGTAATGAAACTCAGTTGTATCTAGGGTCAGATGGCTCCTGCTGACAGCAAAAAATAAATAAATAAATAAATAAATAAATAGTGCAAAGTTGGGGCCCTGATACTCAAAGGCAGGAGCTGGGTGTTATAGGGAGATGAAAAGAGTCTGTGATAACCACCCAAGTACAACCCAAGATGACCTGTAACAACAGGTTTGAACTGCTGAGCATGCTTCTTTAGGGATTCTTTTGTTTGATGGCTTGTGGTTTTGAGTCATACCTGGCAGTGTTCAGGGTTTACTCTTCACCCTGTGTTCAGTGATCATTCCTGATGGTGTTTGGTAGATTAAATTTGGTACCAGGGATTGAATCATGGTTACCTACGCTCTGGCCTCCTTCAGAGATTCTTTCTTTCTACTCTTGGGTTCTGCATGCAAGGACTTAGCCAACTACCTCAATACTAATGTTGAATCCAGGAATATAGAACATGCAGATACAATCTAAGTTATATTCAGATTTTTCACTATGAGGGTCTTAGCACCCCAAACTCTTATGTTTTTCAAGAGCTGATTTGACTCTTGTTAGCAATGAAACACAAGGGAATTGAAAGATTGAGTGTCTAAGTCTTTGAGGTTATCTAGTTCTAAATAGAAATAAAACCTAGCAACTCCTGGGTTGTAACAAAAATAGCTACCTATTGTTAACTAAATTACCATGTTCAAGGTAGTAAAATAAATGTTGTTCATGCACTGTCTCATTAACTGTTAACCACAAACTGATGGGGTAAGTAATCTTATAATTTCCCAATTAAAACAAGGAAACTATGTCTAGGAAGGGATTCAGTAACTAGCCATGAGTCACAGGGCTGGTGGCAGTAGGACTGAATTTGAAATCAGGTGTGCCAGATGACAAAATTAAGAAATTTTGCCTGTAAGTCTAGAACAATATCATATGATGCTGTTTATCTCTCCCACACATTTTTCTTTTTACCCATTTTCCCCTCTATTTCATCAAGAACAGTCTTGAGATATTTTCCTTAGATGAAATTTGTAATGGAATAGAGATCAATATAAATGTTTCTGGGGTTTTTCCCCCAAATCTAAATCCTAAGGGAAAAAAGGGAAAAGGGTAATGGGAGAAGGGGGAAAAGGTGATGGGGAAGCAAAGGAAGGAAGAGGAAGCAAAGAAGAAATAAAGGAAGAGGGGGAAAATAGGGAGAGGGAGGAAAGGAAAAAGGAAGGAAGGGGGAGAAGGGAAAGGGAAAGAGAGAGAAGTAAAGAGAGAGAAAAGTGAGAGAGATTCTTTTTTAAATTTCTGAACAACCCAGATGAACAACTCCAGTAGTACTGAGAAGGGTGAGATCACAAAGCCTGAGGGGGGGAAAAAAGACTACGTGGTAGAACTAGACATGCAGGACCACCAAAATCTTCACAGCAGCACCTCACTCTCAGGCATTACAAACAATCGAAGAGAGGGAGGGTGTGGGTGGAAGAAAGCCTAGCAGGCAGGAATGGCAGACATTGGTGGTCACCCAAGCAGATGCTTATAAGCCAAATCAACAGTCTTTAGATGTAAGGCATGAAAGTGAAAGACCCAAAGAAGGGATTGAACTTAACTCAGTCCATAATTAAAGGGTTGGAATCAGGTCATCGAGCTTAGTTGGAGGATAAAATGGAATGTTTATTGCATTATCTGAGATGGATGTTGGGAATGTAAATCCATGACCAGGGGGAAAGGATTGGACTTGAGAAATGAAAGAAATATGAGAAATGTGAAGTGGAGAGAACATTCCTGTCCTCAAATTATCATCACTTATCATCAAAAGGCAAACTGTTATCTACCTCTTTGAGTCTCACTGTTTGCACCATAAGGGAGGGTATTGAAAACTGAGGTGTAGAGGAAATAAGGTTGCAAACTTGACTGTTATTGCCCTCATGATGGAGGTTTTGAAAAATGCCATTGACCAAAGAAAGAAATCAGGGAATTTTTTTTTGCCAACTTGAGTTCTAGATCTTTTGAAAAATGCCAAATTGAAATGCCAAGTCTGTAATATAAATTTGCTTTATTACTAAATCCTCACGTTTAAGTTTTTAAGGTAATACAATCATATACAAAGATATTGTCCTAAATGGATGAAACCCCAGGAATGCCAGATTGAAATGCAAAACTACCTGGTCACCACATGGCCATAACCACAGGTTCCACGGGCCTCTCAGAAATCAGCAATGCCCACTAGGAGCAGTTGTCTTTCAAAAACTGCAGATCAAAGGAAGAAGTTATCAACTGTGAGGAAGAGTTGGCAGATGCCAAACCAGTAAGATAAGGAACCCTTCAGATTAACCCAAGAGTAATCCGAAAGGTATTTTATTTTTAAGATACGTAAAAAATTGGGTATAATCCGGTGCTACTGTCAATAGTGAATACAGATTCTTGGAATATGTTAATGTAATCAGTCCACCTGCTACTTATTAGTGATGTGCCTAAAAAAGTAATTTTTAAAAGCAATGGCATAGATGTCCCAGAAAATACTAAGAGCCTCAGTATTAATTGTTGCATCAGATCAAATATTAAGACAATAAGACATAATAATGCAGTAAAATGGCTACATGTAATTAATAAAATGGAATAATCACTGGTAAAATATAAACACCTGAACCAACATGCAATTAATAATGCAGCTTCAAAACATACAAAGCAAACATGATAGGATCACAAGAATTTGAAGACTCTGCATTCCTGGAGGGATATTTTAGTGAAAATTTCCTTATAGAAACCGACTCAGAAAACAAAACAAAAACCCACAAAAAAAAAAAAAAGAGTTTTTAATCACCACACTGATATTGTTGGTGCAATGAACACATTTAAGATAAAGAAAACTAAACATTAGAATATATTATTCCTTGTTAAATGCTCATAAAAATTTTTTTGGTTGGTTGATTTTGTGTTGGGCACACCTGGTGTTGCTTAGGAATTACTCCTGGTTCTGTGCTCGGGAATTGCTCCTGTCAGTGGTTGGGTGTCATATGGATTGCAGGGTATTAAATTCAGGTCAGCCACATACATTACAAATACTCTTACCTGCTGTGCTATCACTCTGCCTCCAACACTCATAAAATTGTTATTAACATTTTCTAAGGTTACAAATAAAGTCTCCCAAAATCCAAAAAAAAAATCAATAGCTCATAGACCAACACTTCTTAAATGTTTTCTTTTTTTTTTTTTTTTTTTTTTTTTTTTGGTTTTTGGTTTTTGGGTCACACCCGGCAGTACTCAGGGGTTACTCCTGGCTCCATGCTCAGAAATTGCTCCTGGCAGGCACGGGGGACCATATGGGGCACCGGGATTTGAACCGATGACCTTTTGCATGAAAGGCAAACGCCTTACCTCCATGCTATCTCCCGGGCCCCTTCTTAAATGTTTTCTATACCGGTGTAGAAGATGGGGATTTTCTTACCCCCCATTCCTGAGAAATACAGCAAGGGGTGAGTGGCAGGAAAGTTTCTGATTCACTATGGAGTGAATTTTAATTTGAGGTAATTTCACATTCAGAGACCTTTTACAGGTTCCAAATTTTTCACAACTCCCACATTCAGTTACAAGGCCCCCAAAGGGGTCAGTCACAACCCATAGTTTAAGAAGAAAGAGCATAGTCCACTTCCAACTGGGAAAGAAGGGTAAAACGCAGCCCAAATGTATTCTCTCTCCACATGTCAAAGTAGCAGGAAGATTAAAAGATATTCAGGCATGGACTCTTCCTATTGAAACACATAGGTGAATGCAGCTTTCAAAAGCTGTATTTTCAAAATTCAAGAGTAAAGGATCAGTTTGTGCAAAATGGAAATGGAAATATCATTGAGATCCTTTTTGCACCAATCAGGATGTTTAAAATTTAGGGAATTAAAAAAATGTCTGAAATGACAAGCATTGACCAGGTAGGAGGGTGGACAGGCATCTATGCAAGTGTGGCTGGTGGTATAAATGGAGCACACACATACCTTTTATGTTAGTTATCTCTCAGTATGACTTCAGCCTGGCTGCTATCTACAAGTGGGTTGTGAAATCAACATGTCCTAGACATTCTTCAAAGTAAATGAAAGGGGGAAAACATGATTGTATGTAACACATAGATTAGTACTGAGGTTTGTTTTTGTTTTGGGGTCACACTTGGCAGTGTTCAGGGGCTAGTTCTGGCTTTGCACTCAGAAATCACTCTTGGCAATCTTTAAGGGGCCCTATGGAATGCTAGCAATCAAAGCTGAGTCAGTCATGTCCAAGAAAAATTACATACCTGCTCTGGCTCCCTAGTACTAAATTTGTTAAAAAAGAGTGTGCATAGAGTTGGCAATGCAAATTTATTATTTCTGTGTTGTATTGTGTGTGCTTTTTTATTTTTAAGAAAAATAATTAAAGCTAGAAAGACAGTTAAGGTCCTTACCTTGCATGCTGCCAATTTTGGTTCTAGCCCATGGTATTACCAGGGGTCATTCCTGAGCACAAAGTTAGGACTAGCCCTTGAGCACCGTCAGATGTGGCCCAAACATACAAACACAAAGAAAGCAAAAATAAAAGAACTAAACAGACACTCTCACAGTTATACACAGGCTTATGTTCATTGATGTGTTGTTTGTCCTAATGGAAAGAGAAAACAGCCTAAATTTTCATGACAAAAGTTGTTCTCTCTTAGTGGAAGACCACCCTCAGGACAAATATCATATCTTAACCTTTTTCAAGTTGGGGAATGGAGCAATGGCACAGCAGTAGGGCATTTGCCTTGTATGTGTCCAACCCCAGATGGACCCCAGTTCAATTCCCGACATCCCATCTGGTCCCCCAAGCTTGCCAGGAGCTATTTTTGAGTGCAGAGCCAGGAGTAACCCTTGGGGGCCTCTGAGTGAGACCCAACCACCTTCCCCAAAAAAACATTTTTCAACATGGAGAAATTTCAGAACTAGCATGTTGAAAAGAGGTCTGGAATATCATTTCTTCAAAATTTAAAAACATATCCATAAATCTGTGGTAAGAATATCATAAACTGGAGAAGACATTAAGGAGGCAGGCTGGGAGATGATCCCAGAAAAACGTTCATCTAGAAGTGAGGTGACAATGAGGTGTTTTTATATTCTCCTTTGTGACTTCTGTATGTAAAAAAACATGAAGCCAATAAAGGAGGAAAGGAACACCTGTACTCATGAAGTTCTAGGAATCCAGATTATCTATTCCAGCACATGTCTGAAACGGTTCACAGAAAAAACCAAGCATGGAAACGATCACAAGGCAGATACCTTGTACCCTGCAGAGGCCCCCAAACCATGAGCCCACTTAATGGCTGCCACATTGGGCTATTTGGAAAGGGCTTCTTGCTGGCATTTAGCTAGAGGGTTAGAAGACAGAATGCAAATTGATAGCACACATGCCTATGAAATCAATAGAGGTAATTTCCTGATCCAAATCCCTTGATGTGCACAAAATCACCCAAATCTACCAAGGACTTGACACCTGGAAAAGGACCTGAGGGAGGGGAGTGATTTCGGGGCCTGAATTATTCAGTGTCTGTCCAATGACCTGTCATTGAGGGCTTCATTTGGGCCACAGGGAGAAGCTTGAGCTGAATTGGCCTCAGCTCAGAGGCTGACAGCAAACCCGTGAGGAATGATAATAGTGTTTTCTCCACATCGGAAATATCTGTTTATAGATTTGGATTACAAATTCTGG
Organism: Crocidura indochinensis; assembly: GCA_004027635.1. Lineage (NCBI taxonomy): Eukaryota > Metazoa > Chordata > Mammalia > Eulipotyphla > Soricidae > Crocidura > Crocidura indochinensis. Next base: position 20,358 of record PVKC010002176.1, on the reverse strand, counting down.
AAGCTTTATAAATTTAATGATTCTCCCCCCTGCCCTGGACCTTAAAGAGTTTTGGGTTGTTTCAGCCTTGAACTCTGCCTCAAAACCGTGTGTTGTAACATTAGCTCTGATGTTGTTCGAGCAATTCATTTTTGTGATTAAGAAACACAGCAAAGGGCACCTATCCTATCCTTTGTCATATTCAGGAGAAAGAGTGAGCTCCTACTGAATGCTGCTTTTCTCCCTGATGCTTTTAGGGGATCACCAGCCATTCCAAATATCATCACCGAAAGCCCTGCCAGGGAAGCAGAACTCCACAGGGTCTACTTGGTACGTCTCCAAGACTGGAGCACAGACCATGCAGTTCAGTGGTAACTGGATTAGAATAAATACAGCAGCAGGCATAGAGCCACCAAATGAAAAGTGCTGAGAGACATACACATTCGAAAAAAATAATTGAATTAGCAGTGGCATTTTGGGGTCCCAAGGCCCCTCTTTTGTGTGTGTATGTGTGGAAATAAAGACCAACTTTGATGTGTTCTCGGCAGAGTGTGATGATCAAGGCCCGGATATTGCCTTTAATCTTATTTGCTATTTGTAACCAGGCTATTCCAGCGTGGAGATGTGGGCCTCCCTGCATGGATACTGGCTGCTCAGAAGAGCAAGAACCCCAAGTCAAAGGCCGTGTAAAAGCTCTCCCAACAATTATGGGGTCACCATTAATCATATGATGAGATTTGAAGGGATTATGCCCAGCACTGTTCAGGGCTCTGTGCTTAGGTATCACTCTTTGGCAACACTCAAGTAACCCAATGCAGTATTAGGAATCAAACCTGGATTGCAGGTATGTACAAAACAAGTGCCCTATTCCCTGTACTATTTCTCCGGCCCCAGCAAATTCATAAGATTTATTGTGCTTTTTGTCAGGATGGAAAAAGCCTTTCCTGGTACAAGTGAACTTTCAGAGAGGGCCAAGGATGGACAGCAAAGAGAATTCTAAAAGACATAGCAAGCAAAACTTTTTCATCCTTAAATGAAAAACTTCATCATTGTTCATTTTTTTCCAGGACAAAAGAACCTAATAAAAGGAGAACTGCCTGTAGACACAATTTTAAAATGTCTTTTACGTTTTGAAAGATAAATTATGCAGTGAGCAGCCAAGCAGGAAAAAGAATTATCCTCAAAATCAAACACAAACACCAAAGGAAAACAAAACAAAGCACATATTTAAAAAGGGATCTGTGTGGTTCAGGCCTTTCTGCTTCAGCAATAAATGCCATGATAGACCTGGACAGTGCCTGTATGACTTGGAGAAAAGAGGACTGTAACACAGTCCACATCCAAGTTGGGATTCAGAGACGACGCCAATCAGGAGGTCTGGCACATACTCTAGTGGGGAGGTGATACTGGAAAGAGCTACCGGGGAAAGAGTGTGAACTGGAGAAGTTTAAAATGCAGAAAGAGCCCTGAATTCTTTCCAAGAAAAAGAGGAGATGAGATTTAATGGTTTCAAAAGCTCTCAATCTAGCATGTTGTGTAAAGCACCAAGCAGAGAGAGGAGACAGCATGTGACACCGGAAAGTGTTTTCCAAACTCTAGGCAAGAAGACATAGAGGCCTAGAAATGGAAAAGGATAGTGAGGTGGGTGGAGAAATAGTTGAATTTGAGATCTCTGCCAGGGTGGGTTCCTAAGAAGACTCCCCAAACTGGTAGGGAGTATTGCTCCCTATTTAAAATAAAGTTACTCACTGGTAAAGAATTGCAAGAGAAGCTCTGATCACCTACTCCCCTCTGCTGAATTGGTTGGTGCTCCCTTGGTATGTGGTATCACCCACTTTGTAAAATACTGGCTTAAAGAAAGAAATGCTTCCAGGTTTCTGGATTTGAGAACCGGGAAGTGAGAAACTGTGATGGAAACACAAATTTAGGGCTGAAGATCAGTAGATTTGATGGTCTTGCAAGCAGTGTGGCTGAAGAATATACAATTGAATATACAATTTTGGAATCAGGAGACATACCAGAGTCCATATTTCTCTGTATCTCTATACCATCAACCCAAACCTTTCCAATGACTTTCCTGCTCCTGAAACCTGGTTGGTCAGTCCCTAGGTTTTCAGCCTCCTTTGTCCCCAACACCATCTGTTTCCCCCTATATTCTCCCTCATTCCAACAAATGGCATGTCCAAATCAAACTCTTAATCCTGTTCTTTCAAACTCACTTACTCCACCAACCCCCTGTTTTTTTTCATTTAACAGTATTTCCAGTCTTTCAATAATTAAAATCAAAAGACAGACTCTGATTTTTCTTTTTCTTCAACACCCCACCCTCAACCTTCCAGGAAATTCTGTGTCTTATTCCATAGGACTTAGAATAAAAGCCAACTTTCTAACAATAAACCTATAGATCTTCATAACTTGGATCTTTTGATATTATATTTCTGAACTCTCTTACCAGTCTCACTTTCACTCAGCTTTGTTCCAGCCATAAAGCTGCAAAAACATTTCTGCCTCAAGATCTTTATATTGTGGGCCGAAGAGATATATAATGGGTAGTGCTCTTGCCATTCCAACCCAGGTTCAACTTCCCATATAGTCCCTTGAGTCCCCCAGCTGTAATCCCTGAGCACAAGGCCAGGAGTAACCCACCCTGGGTACCAGTCGGTGTGGCCCCAAAACCAAAAAGCTTCCCACTTATTGTTCTTTCTTTTGTACAAAACACTCTTTCTTTTATTTTTGTTGGTGTCATTTTGGGGTTTAAAAAAGTTATTGTTGTTTCTGGTTTTATTTTTGGCTGTGCTCAGGGCTTACTCCTGGCTCTGCACTAAGGAACTCTTCTTGGGGAGCTCAAGGGATGCTGTGGGATGAGTTGTTTGAATCTGGGAAGTCTGTGTGTAAGGCAAGGCACCCATTTTGCTGTGCTATCACTCTGGCCCACACTCTACTTTCCCCTCACGTCCCTAGGGGATCCTTATTTTCATTTTGTCTTTCAAATATCACCTCATTCAAGAGGCATATCTGGAGTTTATGTACAGCCTCCCTCTTTGGTTCATCGCATCGCTCTCTCTCTCTCTCTCTTTGCATGTTTGCTTACTTATTGTTTGTTTCCTTCCATAATAAAGCAAGTCTCTAAGCCTATTGTCTTCTTTTTGCTATCTGTTGTATCTGCCACAGTCTAGAAAAATCATTCTATCTGTCATACAAGACAGTCAGTACATTGTTGCTGGTGAGTAGGAATCAACATGGAAAGTAGGCTCCATTATAACCTCCTGAAATCTCTCAGAGCTTTGTCATGTTCATCTGTGAGATGGATAAAATCTTATCTTTAAAATCTCTCTGCTTGATACTCAGAGCTGCTGGGGAGATCAAATGGATTGCTGTACCCAAAATCTTAACTGATACACAGATAGAGTGAGACAATTTCCAAGGACACCATCTTATAACAAAAAAAAATAGCAAAGCAGAATATGTAGAATTCAATCAAGGTTTATTATTGTTTGATAATTTTAAATATAATTCTATGGTGGGGTGGGCAGGAATGAGAGAAGCTGAAAGAAATTGTTTACAAAACTGCTCTCTGGCAAGCTCTGATCTCAAATGATCAGTGCATCAAAGATGGGCAGATTGGACACAGCCCCAAATTGAGAAGAGTGGTAAACACGGAGGAGAGTGGGTGCAGGGAGGCTCTGGCTAAAAAAAGAGCTAAAGATTGCAAAAAATGTTAAGGATGAGAAAAATTGATTTGGGGGCACATTTGGAGCAAGAAGATAAATGGTGAGATTGTGCCAATAGATGACAGATTAAAAACAGAACTCAGAGTTTAAGTTGCTTTCCAACAAAGAAAATGGTGTTCAGAATTCAGAAAGGAAATCCTTATAAATGAAATGCCAGGAGCAATAGAGGTGTGAAAAGAGAAATTTCACTTCATTGCATGAGAGGGAGCCCCCAGCCCCATGCAATTGTCACCCCACCACCATTCCCATTTCATTCCATGACTCTTTATTTTTTTTTTATTTCTACCCAAGCTCAACACTCAGGTTACCCACCTAGGTTTTATGTGTTCTTAACTAGCTCACAGTTTAGTCTGGAGAAAGAGGTGACCAAGAAGTAAGATCAGGTGGGCACAAAAGACTCTCTTTTTCAGTATCAGACTAGGAGAAATAAGGGCTGGTAAGCATACAAATGCTTGGTTGTCTATGAACATGAGCATGTATATTCCTCTTTCTGGGAGGTATCTTGTGATGACAGTCTATGCTGTGATTTTTTTGTTTTGTTTTGTCACCAAGCATTTCTTCTACCAAAGGTTGGAGATTTGGGGAGCAATAAAAATCATGGATCCTCTACAGCTAATAAGAACAGCATAGACATGCATTGACCTTTTCCAGAGTCCTATCAAATATTGGAAGAACTGCTAAGACCTTGCCTCTATTTTCCAATGAACTCCACAAATGTTCCTGAGATACAGAGCATCCTGGAAAGGTCATTAGAGAGGTGCCCCCAGGTGATAATTGGCTTGTTCTGTTTTCCAAACTAGTGCCTCTGTTGCATTCTAATTGGATTGCAATATTGACCATGTTAGATGGAAATTCTGGCATAAGACAAGACAGCAAATGTAGCCTTTGACTTAACCTCCTATTTTGGTATTATTTTCTCTAACATTTCTAAATCCCCTAATGCCTGATTACCCCCATTTCTTTTATAACCCTGGTGGAAAATATTTTCAACATTTGATTATTACTTGAAGTTAATTCTTTGGATTTAGGGAATGACTCATGTCCACGTTAACATGCTGTCTACCTTAACCCCTTATCCATTCCTTTTTCACTATTTTTCTCTTAGCATGATCTCTTTTCATTGGTGAAACCCATACTTTGCTCATTGCCTCCCAAAATTGGCCTCGGCTTTTATATTCTTGACTGATCACTGGGTTTCTAGATTATTATCTGACCACTATGATTCCACTCTGTCCCCACTGTGTACTCTCTTTTACAGTATATGGGAATATGTTCTCATCCCCCACTCACTCATAACATTTGTTGTTATTTTCACAAATTATTTATGCCTCTGTCTCTCAGAGGCACCTCATTCTCATTCCAGCAAGAAGCTGGGACTGACTATCCATGAGGAAACTCCTCTTTCCACACTCTGAGCAGTGCCTCTTCATGGCCTTTACCTTGCCCCAAATGTTGTCACTCTTCCTACCTGATATTGTGCTGACCATTTACTTAGACTATGGCCCATGTGATCACAGTCCTTGAAGAGCATACCCTACTGATTGAACTGGGAGCCAAGTCTTGTCCTGTGATCAATGTTCTTTCGAGAAGAATCTGGTCTAGAATATCTGTCCAACCTACTAGAATTCACTTGCTGTGAATTCTACCTATCCTGTTTTCTTGAAATAGAATAGTTTGAAACTATAGAAAAATTGAATTCCCAAATAATTCATGTAACAATTTGACTTTTTAAGTAAGGGTGGGGGACATAAATGGAACCTAATTCATATGTGTATCCTGAGACTCTGAACAGTCAAATGCTATAAGAAGAAAATCAAGACTAGTGAAAAATGTTATTCCTTTTGCAAGAAAGGCAAATTACAAAATACAAAATAGAATGAAATGGCAAAACCCTTAATAAATACTTATGTTTTTGAGGAGTGGGGCCATACACAACAATGCTCGAACCTTACTTCTAGAGGGGCTTGGGAGATCATGTGCATATAGGGATTGAACTGGGTTTGCTGTGTCTTTACACACTGTACTATCTTTCTGGCTAGACACATTTCTAAGTGCCCAGTTCAGTGGCATTAAATTTATTCACATGGTCATACCAAACTCACTAACTTTTCTTTCTTCCCAAATAAAAATTCTCCTTATGCAATAAAATTTCAGTTCCATTTTCTCCCAGACCCTGGGTAATCACCATTCTACTTCCTGTCTCTATGAATTTGACTATGCCTAGATGCCTTATCTAACAGGAATTATATAATAGGAATCCTTTCATGCTTGACTTTACGGAGCACCATGCCCTCACGATTCATCCCTGTTGTCACATGTGTCAAAACTCTCTTCCTTCTTCAGGCTGAATAATAATAGATTATCCTAGTTTTAACAAGATCAATTTTCTCCCTATGAACTGAGGGCTGAGCAGACTGAAACATTACATAGAGTCGGTACCATCTGGGGGAAAAGCTGTCTCAGGAAATTCCACAATACTCACATCCAGGCCTGCCTGGACAACCTCTCCAACAATGACTTAAATGAGGACACCAGAGTGTTGCCAAGCTAACAACTTGTGAATGACAAAAAAAAATTGGGCAGAGCAGCACTTCTGTTGAATGATGAATATGGATTCCAAATATTTAGTGTACAAAAATGACATCCTGAAACCCGGGAGATGAAATCGAACAATAGTAATGTAATAGCCTAAAATTAGGTTAAAGTGCATATGAGCAGAACCTGCAGACCCTCTCCCTGCACGGCACAGGATGGCATAAAAGGAGCCTAAGAGCAATACCATCAAGAGTTGTGGATTTTAATTGACCACAAGCTCAGTCTGAGTTAACGGTGGGATGTGGTTGCCAAAAAAAAACAACTAATGTGAGGCAAAGGTGCATTAATAGAAGCACAATGTTCAGAGCCAGGCAGGAAATAGCTCCTCTGCCAGCCCTGGAGGATGGCCACACCTGGAATGCTGTGTCCAACTCGGGCCCACGGCTCATGAGGGAGAGCAAAAGCTTGGAGGGCATTTGGCGGAGAGCAAAAAGGGACTGGAAGTGGTGCATTGGAAGGAACAGACAGCAAGTCAGGGAGGGAACTAAGGGCTTAGTAGAGAGCACTTTGCATGGGTAGATACAGCTCATAGAGCTTGAAGCAGCTTGATTTGGGCAGAACACTGAAAAATAGAACTATGGCTCGTGACTGGGAGTTATGAAAAGGAGCTTCTGTTTTGAAAAATAAATCACTGCATTACTCTTGGACTGATCAGATATTCAGCAATGTGATCCCAGTGTCCAGAGGGAATCATCAAAGCCCTTTGAGAAAAATGCTTCTCAGGGACAATTGGCGTCCCAGGACTTAGACTGGGAAGAAGGGTGGTTGTTACTGTGGCATAAAGCTGGGGGACGGTTCAGAGGTCACTGAGTGGTTTTGACCATCCTTCAAAGCCCCAAACCACCTCCAGGGACTAAGAGCCAGGACCAAATATGAATTGTGCTGAGCTAGAGAAGCCTGCTTTAGAAGGAATTCCTATACTCAAATATCACCTAGCAGATGCTTCAACTCTCTGGCCAGATTTGGCCACAGGGTTTTTTCTTCTTTTTCTTTTTATGTAGCTTGCCAATATCTTAGAGACTTATGATTTCACATAGCTGGAATTTTGGCTTTTCTTTCCTTCTTTCTTCCTTTTCAGTTTATAAAAGTCCCTGCGAGTGGCAATGCTGGACCTGCCCTCTGCATGGCAAGGTATGCCTGAGGCTGAGCGGCTGATGTTCATGGTGGGTGAGTCCAGACCTTTGCATTTCTGACCCAGTGGACCTTTCATCCAGAGATTCTAAATTTTATATTTGCATTCAAATCACCATGGGAGGTATTTTTTTACTCAAATGCAAAGGCTGTAATTTTCACCAACACATCAGACTGTGTATGTGTGTGTAAGTATGAAGAGGGGGGATGAATGGTTCAAAGTATAGTCAAGTCTGGTTGAAAATATGGAGTTACCATGGTAGGAAGGGAGTGGAAATGACAAAGGGGATTAAGGAAAAGGTAAAGGGAATTAATTTTCTGGCAGAAAAGGCATTTGAATTTTAGCAGAGCACAGCAAAGCATGTACATATATTTCTATATTCCTCACCTTTATAAAGTACTGTAAAACAATGGTAACTCCATTAGACATTACTTAAAAATAGACAGCCAAGGGCAAGAAGCACAGTTTTTAATGATACAATGATAACATATGTCCGTCTGTTGCATGTGTATGTGTGTATCTGTGTGTAAGGGTGAGTTTTAAAGTAAGCTCATACCCAGTCGATGTAATTTTCTAATAATGCAAACATTCAAATCACCAGTCTGCTTCAAAAACAAGTTTCAGGTTCCTGGAGGTAAACTAGCAGGAGAATTTTTCAAGAAGGACTCCTCATTTTGACATAGTTGAGGATTCCCCTTGCATGATTCCTCCATGCACGGTGAGCTTTTTGAACCCAAATGTGAATAAGAAGCATATGGGGAGTTTCTTCAAGAGCACAGATCCCAGGCTCATGCCAGAAGATTAAAATCCAGTGAAATCAGGGGAGGGTTGAGCAAGTACAAATTGAAAAACCTCCCCGACTGATGTCGGTGAGTTCTACTGAGGGAAGGAAAACTGAGCAAGATAAATAACCTCTGTGAGTCCCAACCTCTACCAGGGCTACGATTCAGGTACCTACAATGAAACTATGTAAATCTTCAAATTCACCCTGAAATATAAATATAAATAACATCAAAGGAGTCCTTTCACACACACACACACTCACTCTCACACACACATACACACACACACACACACACACACACACACACACACACACACACACAAGGTTACCCTGGATGTTCTTAGATTCAGTTTAAAGCTAAGCCCTGAAGGACTCAAGGAAACAAACAACTTCTTCAAGAGTCTCTCACTTTTTCTGACATACGTGACATCCGATGTTTGCTGAAAAAAAACCCAAAAGCAGCATATATGAGAGTTCTAAGCTTGTGTGAGAGTTCTAAGCTTCAAGCGACAGATCCTCACTCTGTTTGAGCTAAAAACAATCCCAGTGAATGGGACAGGAACAGTGTAAGGAGGCTTTGATATACTCTTTTCTTAATGAATTCTGATGGATCAAGGCATTCTAGCCTTTGGGAACTATCATGTAGAGATTTAATGAACTGGTATGTAGAGGTGTTCACACAGGGATTTGTGTGAAAATTGGGTTAGAAAATATAATGTAAAAGATGATACCATTTATATTTATAAATAATATACCTGTAATGTGCACATATGAAATCAGGAGGGATCTGAACCTTAACATTGCATTTTATAGAAAATTAACTTAAAATGGATTATGGACTTAAATATCAAATGCAAATCTGTAAGAAAAATTTTAATAGAACTACTGAATAATCCAGCATGAAACCCAGATTTGAGTGTCAGATATATTCTCTATTCACTGCTGGGTATGGACCTAAAAAAATAAATCAATAACTGAGCCCCACTAAAATAGAAATTTTGGTATATATACACAATGGGATACTACTTAATTGTGATCTTGCCTTTGCTACAATTTAGAAGGTGTCATGCTAAGTGAAATAAGTCAGATTTATTTTGCTGGATGGTTTCACTCATGAATAATTATATGAAGAAACAAAGAAAGGTAATGGACAATGGACAATTAAAACAAAAGCTTGGTCTTTAGACAACAAAACTGAGTTACCAATCTGGGGTAAGGATGGACTTGAAGTGGCAGAGAGACAATGATTGAGGGTTTGAGCAGCTTAGGGGTGGAATAAGTATGACTATCCAAAGCACTATGATAAACCATATTACCTCAATAGTTATGAGACTGAAATAAGTATCGACTTTGAATTAAAAAAGTGATAGATAGTCTTAGAGGATGTTGAGACATGAAAAAGAGTACTTAGGTTTGACAACAGAAACACAGTCTGTATAGCAAAGATATATTTGATCTCATTAAAGAAATCAAAACTTTTTAGAATAACTGTTAAATGAATTAATAGAGAAAATACCTGCAATTTACATAACCAAGAAAGGACTAGTAGCTAGAATACATAAAGAATATGTAAATAATACTAGTACCTAGAATACATAAAGATTCAATAACAAAAGATAAGATTTGAAAATGGCAAATGATAGGGAGACATTCCAAAAAAAATAGATGAAGGTAATAGTTCATGAAGTTATGTTCAACATGTTATCTTTCATGGAAATCTGAGCTTAAACCACTGTAAATATCCCTGCATACCTAACAGAGTTATACCAAATGCTGGTGAGGCAATGGAGAAATCAGATCACTATATCTCCTAGAATGATACAGCCATTTGGGAAACAGCTCAGCAGTTTCCCATAAACTAAATATGTATTTTCCATTTGACCCAGCAATCGAAATCTTTATTGCATGCATCCCAGAGCAATGAAATGTATTCCAAAGAAACGAAAGCTTTGGTCTGTACAAAAGCTGTTCATAGTTCTGTATTTGGGAAAGGTAAAAATGAAAACAATTCAACATTCTTCAGGGAGTGAACACTTAAAGAAGCAGTGATACATTCCTACTACAAATCCTACTCTAAAATAATATAAGTCACCAATGGATATAAGCAACAATTTGGACCCTCCGGAAATTATGCTGTGTGAAAAAAAGTTGGTCACCAAGCACATTTGTTATGATTTTATTTATATCACATGTGTGAAAAGACAGAATTTTAGAAGTGGAGAGCAGATTGGGGTTAGGAGTGGGAGTGGGTGGGAGAGAGGTGGATGAGCTTGTTAAGGGGCAACTTGAAGGACCCTCTGGTGTTGGAATTCCATAGTTTCTGACTGTGTGGGAGATTCTAGAGCCTGTGACAACAGCACAGTGAACTAAATGCACAACGAAGGTGAAGGCAAGCTAAAGTAGGGAAATCTCAACAAGACCAAGTGTTTCATCAATGTTAATACTCTGTTTATGACATTATACTATAATCATTTTTTCTTTTGAGGAAAACTAATAAAGGGTGTATCAATCTCTATTTTTACAATTGCATGTGAATCCACAAATAACTTAAAGATTCCCACTGAAAAAAGAAAATAAATGATTGATATGAAGTAATGTCTAGAAAACTGGGCTTTGTGAATATAAGAGGGTACATAATCAAATAAAACTGCACTTGTCTTTATAAGAGTGTGCATATATATTATTAATTACAGTAAAATTGGAAATGCATCTAATGTGAGATTAGATTGGTGAAAGGGTTTTTTCTGGGTGAAAGGATTATGGGTATCTATTGTATTTTTTATTTCTATTTTGTTTGATTTTTCTAATGGATACCTGGGTTAATGGAGTTGTAGTGGAATTTAACTTAAGCACACCAAGAGTCTTGGCAGGAAAATAAGGAGAACTTTACACCAGTTGGCTGTTTGGGGGCAGACCACAGGTAGGCAAAATACTTAAGGCTTTTGTCCTGGATCAGGGAATCCATAGAGTATCTGTGAGACTTCTAACTTCTTACGTAGAATGAAACAGACAGTACGGCAATGATGTTGAGGTTACAACATCAAGTACAGCAATAATGTCAGGGTAGCAGTACAAGGACATCATAAGATAGGGAAGTACTATCATAGTATCATTAGATAAGGGCATATAAATCAAGGGAAGTTGGTCAAGGTCACTTACAGCAAGAAAAAGGGAGTTCCCTGGAATCAGAGCTCCTTGTGCCTTTGAAGTTAAGTTCTGAATCACAAGTTCAGAATCACACATTATGTAGTGAAAATAGTTTTTGGAAAAGACTAAAAGGCTGTTAGATAGTTCATTGTTCTTCAACCTTTTATATCTTCAACCCAGCACCTGTCCTACAGGTTAGTCCATAGACTGGTAGTAATCACGAAGTTGGTTGACCAATTGTTTTCAACCATTTTACACATGCAGATTAATAGTGGGAATGCTGGGAAACTTCACAGAATCACTGAGATACTTGGAGAAAGAGGAAAATGGGAAAGAGCTACAAAGAAGAGGCAAAAGAACTCTGGATAATCCCCTTACAGAGGCTCCCCCACCCCCCTTGACATAATGACAGAAATGGCCCCAGTCTCACAGGCAAAGGACAATGGGTATCTCGTCTCCCAGCCCCACCTGCCTCCAGAATTTCAATTTGCAATAAGCTGGGTGTGGGGTTGAGGAGATAGGCAGAAAGTGAGAGAGGAGGGAAGAGGGAGAGGGAGGGGGGGGGAGGAAAAAAAGGAGAGAGAAGCAGGGAGGGGGAAAGTAGAAAGAGAAGCAGGGGGAGACCCTTGAGGTTCACATTTCTCCTGTTTTTACTTGTGACCCAAATTCTGAAGCAGATGCTTGGTTTTTAGGTGCTAGCACCATTGGGAACCCACATACTATGTGCATAAACACTTAAACCCCATAAAGGAGGAAATAAAGTATCTACTCTAGTCCACTCCTGAAAAAAAATATCTACCTTCAGTGCAAACTGGAAAGGTCAGTTTGATTTAGAATTCTGACTCTCAGGAGTCCCTCACTTGAAAGTGACAGTGGCAGGACAAGAGCCCGCCCAGGGCCTCCATCCCCTTTCCTTCCACTCCAGCTCAATCCTCCACTTCAAGCTGTCATGTACAGCCAAGCATCCTTGCACCAATTACAACCTTTGGTGCAAAGGGCCAATTTGTCAAACACTCTTTAGATCTCAGAACAAATCCCCAGGACAGTTCTAGGAAGAGATCTGTGTGCATTCGGAAATAGGTGAATGCAGGTTGACTATCCAAACTAGAATCCCAGATGTCTGGAAAATGGTCCATAAGCAGGGGTCCTGGTACGGCATGGGGGACACATTACTTTGTCCTATAGATTAATTTCCTAGTGAGAACAGATGCACTCAGAGTTTGGGGATCACTAGCTTTCAGCTCTCTAGTGAATTAAAGGCTTTGCTTACCATTAAGATTCACATAAACATCGGGAAATTCCATAAACATAGGAGAGACACTCAAAACTGGACTGTCTAAAGAAGAATTGGGGAACAGATTGTACAGTACAGAGACTAGAGTGCTTCCCTACACATGAATGTCCCAGGTTTAATATCCAGCCCTTCCAAGAGTAGAAGTAGGAGGAAACTCTGAGCATTGCCAGATATGGGAAAGGAAAGAGTAAGAGAAGGAAGGAAGGAAGGAAGGAAGGAAGGAAGGAAGGAAGGAAGGAAGGAAGGAAGGAAGGAAGGAAGGAAGGAAGGAAGGAAAGAAGGAGGAAGGGAGGGAAAGAAGGAAGGAGAGAAGGAGGGAGGGAAGGAAGGAGGGTAGGAAGGAGGGAAAGAAGGAAGGAGGGAAAAGAAAAGATGGAAGGGGAAGAAAGGGGGAAGTAAAGGAAGAAGAAAGAAAAGAAGGATGACAAGTTTTGCTATTTCTAGTTTGGATGCTCTAGGGTAGTTTTTAGGCAAGAGTTTCCCAAACTACCCTGTGGTATAATCAGCTGGTGCACTTTTGAAAATCATTATATTTTTTGAGATGCTACCTGAAGTTACTAAATTAGAACCTCTCTAGTGTATTTATTTGTCCCATGGATGGTCAACCTGCTTTAAAGGGAAAAGGATCCAAGAACCAATTTAGCTTCCCTTTTTATTGATGAAGGTACTATGATTTACAATATTGTCAATGATGGCTTTCCTTGTACATAATAATCCCAGCCTCTCACCCATCACAGTGTTTCCACCACTTCGCCCAAGAATATCCATCCCTCTCCCCCAAAACTCAGTTTTATGGATCACTTTTCTCACTGTGTTGCCTTTGACTCTCTAGCTCATCTTGCTATGTACCAAATATGAAAAAGATCATGCTGTATCTATCCCTTTCTTTCTGACTGACTGTGTTGAGCATGATAGTTTTTTTTTTGACTCTTGATCATCACTACTTAATGTATTTAATGTTGGGGCACAAAAGATTTCAGAAACACTGTGAGAGGCTTTGAGGCTCTGGATTTCACTGTAATCTGGCTTTGTCATTTTTAGGAAAATTAGCTCTTTTTAATTAATATATTTTATTTAAACACCTTGATTACATACATAATTGTGTTTGGGTTTCAGTCATGTAAAGAGCACCACCCATCACCAGTGCAACGTTCCCATCACCATTGTCCCAAATCTCCCTCCTTCCCACCCACCCCCCGCCTGTACTCTAGACAGGCTCTCCATTTCCCTCATACATTCTCATTTTAGGACAGTTCAAAATGTAGTTATTTCTCTAACTAAACTCATCACTCTTTGTGGTGAGCTTCATGAGGTGAGCTGGAACTTCCAGCTCTTTTCTCTTTTGTGTCTGAAGATTATTATTATTGCAAGAATGCCTTTCATTTTTCTTAAAACCCATAGATGAGTGATACCATTCTGCATTTTTCTCTCTCTCTCTGACTTATTTCACTCAGCATGATAGATTCCATGTACATCCAAGTGTAGGAAAATTTCATAACTTCATCTCTCCTGATAGCTGCATAATATTCCATTGTGTATATGTACCACAGTTTCTTTAGTCATTCATCTGTTGACGGGCATCTTGGTTGTTTCCAGAGTCTTGCTATGGTAAATAGTGCTGCAATGAATATAGATGTAAGGAAGGGGTTTTTGTATTGTATTTTTGTGTTCCTAGGGTATATTCTTAGGAGTGGTATAGCTGGATCGTATGGGAGCTCAATTTCCAGTTTCTGGAGGAATCTCCATATCGCTTTCCATAAAGGTTGAACTACACGGCATTACCACCAGCAGTGGATAAGAGTTCCTTTCTCTCCACATCCCCGCCAAAACTGTTTGTTCTTTCTTTGTGATGTGTGCCATTCTCTGTGGTGTGAGGTGGTACCTCATAGTTGTTTTGATTTACATCTCCCTGATGATTAGTGATGTGGGAAATTTTTTCATGTATCTTTTTGCCATTCGTATTTCTTCTTTGTCAAAGTTTCTGTCCATTTCTTCTCCCCATTTTTTGATGTGGTTAGATTTTTTTCTTGTAAAGTTCTGTCAGTGCTTTAGCAAAAATTGCTTGATTTTGTTCTTTCTTAGAGCTGCATAGTTTTCCATTGTGTGTGCATGCACTCATGTGTATATATACATGTATATGTATATATATACTACAACTTCTTCATCCATTTACCTATTAACTGGGCCTTTGGGTTGTTTTCATATTTTGACTATTGTACCGAGTGCTGCCATAAATATAGGTGTGCATACATTCTTTCAAATTCATGTTTTTGTATTTTGAGTATAGATGCCAAGATGTGAATTCATTGGGTCATATGGTAGTTTCAGTCCTATTCGTTGAGAGATATCCATATGTTTTTAGCTTACTTTTGAGAAGGCACATAGAGGGACTGTGCAATAAATAAAAGTCATCTCTTGGTTATAGCCATATATCTCCCACAGGTGTGGTTTCACTGGTAGCTCCAATATCTTTTCAAGTATCACACAGCTACCAACTCACAAAGAAAAAATATTCTTTTAAAAATTGTTTTATTATAGGTTTGCAGTAAAATAGCATTTCAGAGCAATAGCTTTATACTGCTCTATGATTCAAAGACTTGTCACTCTCACCAATGAAGTCCCCCGTGGTAACCCAGCATGAAAAAGACCCCTTCACTCAACCCTCCCACCCCGCCTCTCTCCATCCTCTCTGTAACACTTAACAGTGTTTTTACCGAGTCTAGGAGTTGCGCTGGTTGTTTCTTTGCTTTAACAACTCATATTCTCTGTAGAAATGGTTATTCTATCGCAAACATCTTTCAATCCTGATTACACCAAGGAGAACACTCAATGTGAAGATTACATCTCCTTGCTCGTCCACCTTTTGCAGGAAGAAAAGAAAAGCAAGTTACCAATATCTTCTCTGGTGAGCAACACTTTCTAAAGAAAGCACTAACATGGTTTCATTCTCATTGTGTATGTTTTTCAGGTAACCTTCTATTTTGAGAAGCTGGCTTTTACTTTGAGTAATGAGCAGGCTCACTTAAAAAATTACACATATACTAGGCAAGAGGACAGATAGAAATGTCATAGAAAAAAGCAGATTGTTGACACACAGGTAAGACAGAAATCATGAAAGCATAATGGAATCAAGGGAATAGCCCCAGTTTCTCTCTCTTTTCTCTCTCCTCTCTCTGTCTCTGTCTCTCTCTGTCTCTCTCTGTCTCTCTCTCTCTCTCTCTCTCAGGCACGGTGAAAAGAATACCCACAACAAAAGAAACCTGAGAAATACTCTCCACATCTTCCTCCCGCTTTCCTTTTATTCTCTCATCTTTGAAGGGAGGGTGCAAGACATGCATACATCATCGCCCCTAGTATTTTAATAAATGATCCAAAATGAATGATGGTCCCATCCCTCTATAAGATCATTTAGAGAGGGGTGGGAGGTAGGTGGGAGGCTTAGGAGAAAGAGGCAGCTGCTGATGAAAATAAAGAGCCATTTTTTCAAGGTCTGCAGCGAAGCCTCAAGCCACTGCTGTATGAGCAGGAACAGGCGAGGAAGTTGTTTGTGTGAAATGATGTGTAAATGCAAACATGTTGTTGAGGTGGAGGGGAAGGGAGCTGAGACTGAGTGGGGAGAAGGAAGATGTGTGGACAGAAGGAGGGATCCACTTAGGAGCATTCGTCCTCCCGCAGGTGGGAGACGTGGGGGGCGTCTGGCAGGCCTTATTTCTACAACCCCCGAGAACACTGCAGCTCCCACTCCGTGTGTTTGCTACCACACCCCCATCAACAGATGGAGGTAATAAAGAGGCTAAAAAAGGAAACACGAACTGGTGTGTAGCTTTGTTGTGGCAGTTTGTCACAGAACAGTCAAGAATCCCTTGGCTGGTAAGTGTGTTTGTCAAGGTCACCCCTGACCTCTCCGGTATTAAATCTAACAGATACTTGGCTGGCGGACTGGCCAGGGAGGACAGTCTCTTGGGGTATGAGGTTGGCCGCTGCCCACTAGCAAATGGGGGTAGAAGCCAAATCTTAGCTTCCCTGGGGCTTCTAGAGGCAGTTAGTTTCAGCTTTGGTCAATAAGTTACGTAATTAATCAACTTAAAGGGAGTTACTGGTCAACAGTAGTTCTTGACCCCGCTGCACACTTGAATCACCTAGGGAGATGTACAAGTAATACAATTCCTGGACTTTTTCCACTCAGGACAAATTGGTGGGATTTCAGACACCCGCAGCTGTCAAAGTTTCCTCAAGTGATTCTAGCGTGGAGCCAAGATTGATAACTTCTTAAGGGACTCCATTCGAATGTATATAGAGAGAAGTGCCACCTTATTCCTTCTCTAAACTATGACCGTCTGCTTCTTCCTAATACATTCTGAGTGGGGTTGGAGATAGGGGTTTGGCATTGAGAAAGTGAGAAGCCATAATTTTTTTAAGCAAAAGCCAGCCAATGTGGTTTTAAGACTGCTTCAAATTGTATATAAATGATGCCATCGTGAAGCAGTCACTGTGTGCAGAAACCTTTGCATATTTTCCATAATCTATTTTGAGGGGATACATTTCTACATAGAAAAAAAATCCTCTCTGGAGTTTGTAATGCATGTTGTCAAATTGTCTTCCAGAATACTTGTTCTAGTTGACATACTCAGGTAGGTATGAGAGTGCCCTTTCTCCATATGTTTGATCGTCTGGAGTATATCCTTTCAAACAAGGGAATAGACAGGAACAAATGATGACAAATCCATGGTCTTTGATTACAAAACTGAGACTGCCAAGCAGTGTGGGGAGTGTCTGAGAATAAGAAAGAAGAAACAGACTAGAGGTGACAAAAGGGCAGAGGTGGAGGGTCTTGGGCACTTTGTTGGACGATGAAGATGTAGTTACTTCTTGATCAAAATCATAAATGTTGGGGCCAGAGCAATAGCACAGTGAGTAGGGTGTCTGCCTTGCTCATGGCTGATCTGGGTATGATCCCAGCATCTCATATACTCCCTTGAGCCCACCAGAGGTAATTTCTGAGTGCAGAGCCAGGAGTAACCTCTCAGCTCTGCTGTCTGTGCTCCCCAAATCCCCAAAATACCCATAAATGTTAACCCTATGTAACTGTTATGTAAATTAACAGTCACAACTATATTAACTTGGAATAATATTTTTGTTTTTGTTTTTGGATCACACCCGGCTGTGCTCAGGGGTTACTCCTGGCTCCATGCTCAGAAATTGCTCCTGGCCGGCACGGGGGACCATATGGGGCACTGGGATTCGAACCGATGACCTTTTGCATGAAAGGCAAATGCCTTACCTCCATGCTATCTCCCGGGCCCCGGAATAATATTTTTTAAGATTGTTAGATAAAAGCTAAATTTAAAAAATATTAGAAGGCTGGAATGACAGGACAGCAAAGAAGGTACTTGTCTTGTCTATGTTAAACCCCTTTCAATCCCTGGCACTACATTGTAATGCCACAAATGCCACCCCCCCATCCTAGTGATCCCTGATCACAGAGCCAGAATTAAACCCTGATCACTTCTGGGAGTGGTCCAAATTCTTTTCCTCCTCCAATTTTCTATTCTATTTCGCTCTATTATAATGACATTTTATTTGCACTTCTTTCATGTTCCACTCCTTTTACTGATATCATTAATCATTTGTACATTTTATTTTCTGAAGTGACAATGCATGCATGCATTTTGACCATTTTCCCATTTTGATGTTCATCTTTACTTACCAACTTTAAAAAGTATTAGTTTATTTAAACACTGTGGTTTACAAAGTTGTTCATAATACAGTTGTTTCTCACATTCCATGTTTCAACACCAATCTCATCAGTGTAACATTTCCTCCACCATTGCTCCCAGTTTCTCACCCACCCTCAAGCCTGACCCCATGTTAGGCATGAAAAAATTTACTTTATATTGTTTGCTGTAACAAAATGGTAATGAAATTTTTTTAAAGTTGTTGAATGAAAAAAATCTGAAAATTGTTATATCTCACAATGGGGTCATTAAGTCATTTTCTGAAGGTTTTAGGCTGTTTGTTGCTAGGTGAGCATTCTGTGATATTACTTTTGTTTATTTAACTGAAGTCACTTCTATGCTACTTTCTTATCTACTTTAGTGTATTCCTACTGGGATGTCAGTATTGAAAAATTTGGAGGTGTTGCATAATGCTCTCACATGCTCCAAAAATGCCCAAATCAGTGGAGGAGGAAGTAGATATGCATTGGCTTTAGCTTGTGTGGATGTGTCTATGGCTGCCGGGTCTTCTGGAAGTACAGGGGGGTAGGGGCTGCATACCCTCTCTCCAAAAAGATTCAGACTTTTCAGCCCCTAAAATGGCATATGTCGATTTTTTTTTTCAGTTAGGTGTCTCTGCAGAGATCAGTGGTAAAAAAAGGTGAAGTTGAGTCATTGAAGTAGTAATGGTTGTAGGCTGTGGATGTAACTACCAGGTCTTTGGCAAGGCAGGGACACCGTCCTCCTCTCCCAAAGGTACCCCATAGTTTTTAGCTGTAAGACTGGTGTACCCAAGAATTTTTGAGACTTGAATTGCATCTCTTTTGATAACAAAATGAGTCTATGAAGCTGGCTAATGAGCTGACATGGCAGCAGCTATGGATCAGGGATATGGTTCACTCTTACTGTCTTTTTAAGAATCTCCTTATATGCTAAGGGTACTAAATGAATGTGACATGCTAATGTTTCTTCTTAATGTCACTTTTCTTTACTTTTATATTTGAAGTTGGTCAGGGGGCTACCCTGTGATTTTTGGTGGGAGGTGGGGGCCACTCCTGGTGATACTTGCCCAGTAAGCCATGCCCTATGGGTTGGTGCTCAGGTTCAGGAATTTGATGCTGCTTGGAACCAGACATGCAGAGGTCTCCAGATCTAAACTGGAAAGTGCATAAATTCAGGACTTCCCCCATGCAAGCTATCTTCTTCCACCCTTTGAGCTATCTCCTCACTCTTATGTTTGAATTTTTTTTAGCTTTTTCAGACATACAATATGGAATTTTTTATGCAGTCAGATGTATCAGAATTACACTTTGTGGTTTCTGCTCTTATGCTCTTTTAAAAAATTATAAAAACAGGGGCTAGAGTGATAGCACAGCAGGTAAGGTATTTGCCTTGCATGTGACCAACTTGGGATGAACTTAGGTTTGATCCCTGGTATCCCATATAGTCACCCAATCCTGCCACTGTGTCGCTACTCAGGGGTTACTTCTGGCTCTGTGCTCAGAAATTGCTCACTCCTGGAAGGCTCAGGGGACCACATGGGATGCCAAGAATTGAACTGGGTTTTGTCCTGGATCTGCCACATGCAAGGCAAACGCCCTTCCACTGTGCTATTGCTCTGGCTCTTTTTTTTTTAATATTTTTTATTTTGATCATAATGGCTTACATATCTTTCACATTAGTATTTTAGGTACATATTAACATTGAATCAGGGGAATACCCACCACCAGGTTTGCCCTCCCACCCTCCCCGTTCCCTTTCTGCATCCCATATCCTCCACCATCACCCCCAGGCTGCTAGAGTAGGTGGTCCCCTCTTTGACTAGCTTACTATCCATAATCATACATCTGTTTGGTCCTGGTGCCCACCCCTGTTTCTCCCTCTATTTGTGAGGCTAAGTTAGATAAATTGAGTTATGTGGTTTTGTTTGAGGGAAAGAAAAGCCATAGAGTGGGGTAAAGATTAAGCAAAAAAAAAAAAAA
>PVKC010002175.1:0-44998 GCA_004027635.1 Crocidura indochinensis | reverse complement strand
AGGCTTTCCACTTCCCTCATTCATTCACATTATTATGATAGTTTTCAGTGTAGTCATCTCTCCCACTGCAATCATCACTCTATGTGGTGAGCTTCATGTCATGAGCTGCACCTACCAGCCCTCATCTCTCTTGTCTCTGAGATACTGTTAAAAATGTCTTTCATTTTTCTCAAAACCCATAGATGAGTGAAACCATTCTGCGTCTTTCTCTTTCCCTCTGACTTACTTCACTCAGCATAATAGATTCCATGTACATCCATGTATAGGAAAATTTCATGACTTCATCTCTCTTGACAGCTGCATAGTATTCCATTGTGTATATGTACCACAGTTTCTTTAGCCGCTCATCTGTTGAAGGGCATCTTGGTTGTTTCCAGAGTCTGGCTATTGTAAATAGTGCTGCAATGAATATCTTAAGACCTGATGTAAGAGTGCAGGGTGTGTAGGAGGTACTCAGATTCAAATGGGATTCTTAAGATGGGGTCCCCATATGATTATTGGTATTACTCCTTAAAAACAATCAAAACACAAGTTTACCCCCACCCATCACACCTTCCTGCCACCACCTCCAAGTGTTGATATCAATAGAAGTGACCTCTGCAACACAACAAGTGTGCCCTCCTGGAGAGCTTGACCACTGTGATATTGAATTTCCACTCTCCTGGTCTGAGAGCCAACTGTCTCCTGTGAAGTGAGCAAAGTGAGAAATATAAGGATGGCAAGGCCCAGTGGGAGGATGGGAAAATTTCCTTGGTCGGTAAGATGGGTTTTGTCCAATGCAACCAGCAAACATTGGACTATCTTAAGTAAAGAATTTCCATGACCTGACTTTAATTTAAACAGGACCACCCAAATCCCGTGGAGAGAGAAAGCAATGTTCAGTTTTTGTTCATAAATAGTGCTGCACTTTGTCAGATCCATGGTACATGAATCCAACCAACTGTGTCCCCAAAAAAGTCAAATGTTGTTGCCTCATCCCCCTAGAACCTCAGAATGGGACTAGATTGGGCTAGATTGACTTCTAAATGAAGTCATTAGGAGAGCTCAGGTCCACTTCAGTCTAATGAAGGTCATTCTGAAATGGGGAGAGGGTAGACACAGACAGGCATGCACAGAGAAAAAAGCAAGGAGATGGAGGGGAAAGGAGGTAATCATGTGACAAGGAATGTAGACCCCTGCCCACATTCCAAAAATGTGAATAGCAGAGAGCAGTGACTGTCAAGGGACAGCAAAATCTGGGCAAAGTGACATAACAATGGAGAACATGTCCTTGTGATGTACTTGTGATGGTCATAATCTCCCTTTGTTCATTGTTATAACTGCAGACTGTGCCCCTAATGTGCTCATGTCCTTGAGATACTCTTACTCTGGCTTTGCAGGTAACATTCTTTCTTTGTTTTGTTTTTGAGGTCATATCGGCTGTGCTCAGAGCTTACTCCTGGCTCTGCACTCAGAGATCACTCCTCACGGTTCTCAGGGGACTCTATGGGGTGTGATGGATCAAACTCTGGGTTGGACACAAGAAAGATTAATGCTGTACCCACTGTACTATTGCTCAGCCCCAATGGATGATATTCTTGAGAATGTTTGCTTCTGGATTCTTCCTCTGGCTCCTGCAAATACCCCACCCCCCTCAGATATTCTATTAAATGAAACTCTCAGTCTCGTCTAGTGCCAAATCTTTCAAGCACAAATTCCCCTGAATCTGCTAGTGTAGTAAAACTGATTCTTTCTAGCTCTCTGATCAAGCTGCCTGTTTTTTGCTGGCTCTAGGTGATTATTTTCACAACACATGTGCCAAAAAAGCAGAAGACACAAGCCTCTCAGTACCTTCAGGAAGACTCCTCTAGAAAGAGAAATTTCTGTTGTTGGAGCAGAAAAACTAGAGCACCCAGGCTGGGGTACTAAATCATGGCAGCCCTCAGATACCAGTAAACAGAATTATTTCATCATGTGTGCTACTCTAATAATAGGTCCAATCTGGTTGTGGAAGAAATTAGAAGGACAAGACTAAGCCCCAGTCCTACAGCAACAGTGAGAATCAGAAAGCTATTCAAAGGTCCAAGGGGAGAAGTGGAGGGAAGCAATTGAAGGATCAAACCAACTCATGATTCCCACATAGCATCTGCTGGTTGACAGAGGTTCCAAGGGACCGACCTCATACATAAACCAACCATCTGAGATGCTGAGCTGTCTCCATCATCCCTCCTGCCAGATTTTATAGAGGTTCACTGCCACCATGAACAGAAGCTGCTCAACCTGCAGAGTGACATTTTAAGACACCAAATTTCTTCTCATTGCAAACTCTGAAGCATACTAGCCATAAAAACCATTTATCACACATAATAGTGGGGAACCTCCCAGGATAGATCTATAGGAAGCTGAATGTGCCAAGTTCAGCCTCCTGATGAAATCCCTCAAGATAGGAAGTGAGACACCCACCTGGCCCAATGCTAGCTACCAGCCTTTCCTCCCTGGAAAGGTTTCCACCACATGTCTTGAGCACTGCTACAAACTGAATGTTTTTGTCTGCCAAAATTAATCCCTAATCCCCTAGATGGATGGTTCTTGGGGTAGCACCTTAGGACAAAGATTAGCCATAAATATAGAGTCTTTGTAAACAGGAGTGGCCTAATTAGAAGATTTAGGAGTTATATGGTCTTTCTAGTCACAGGAAGATACAGTGAGCAATGGCTATCTGCAAACCAGGGAGACCTTGCCAGTCATAGGGTCTGTGCTCCCTCACTCTCAGTGTCAGCTTTCAGAACAGTGAGAAATAACTCTTGAGCTGGTCCTGAGTCCAGGGCATTCTGTGACAGCAGCCTGGGATAACTGGAAAGGCCCCTCAAGAGCTCCTATAAATCTGTGTCAACTTTCTCAGAAGGCCAGAGCTAGAAGGTAAGAAACGTGTTCTCAGCAGGCAGGGGTAGCAAGTAGTCAGGCTGTTGATGCTATTACAAAAGGAAAACTACGGACATTGGTGGCAGAAAATGTGCACTGGTGAGGGGATGGGTGCTGGGCATTGTATGACTGAAACTCAATCATGAGCAACTTTGTAACTGTATCTCTGGTAATTCGATTAGAGAATAAAATCAATTTAATTAATTAAAAACAAATAAAATGGGGGCCTGGTGGTGGCGCTGGAGGTAAGGTGCCTGAGCTAACCCAGAATGGACGACGGTTCGATCCCCCGGTTCCCCATATGGTCCCCCGTGCCTGCCAGGAGCGACTTCTGAGCGAATAGCCAGGAGTAACCCCTGAGCGTCACCGGGTGTGGCCCAAAAAAACAAAAAAACAAAAGAAATAATAATAAAATATATGTTTAATAAACTCATGACAAGGTCTAGCAATGTGATGGTCCCCAGCAGAAGCAGAGTCACTCTCTGGGGTTGCCATTCCACCTTAGTTGGCCAATTTTTCCTGAAATCATTCGCAGAACTTTCAGAAGGGGGTTGTTGTAGAGAGCCTAAAGAGACATGAAGGCAACATTCTGCAATTCTGTTAATGTGCCCTCTGGAATGTGGGGAGGACACCAGAAATAACATCCAATTGTGCAAAGGAAAACAACAGGTTTTCAAGTCAAACTCACAGAGCATGTCCTGAGTCACTGTCTGCAGCTTTCCAAAGACATCTTCTGTGTGTTCCTGTCACCCAGCTTCCCTAAGACATGGGCCTCTGGGCAGCAGAGTTGTGTCTGCTTCCTCAGAGGGTTTTCAGGTGACACTGAACACACAGAACAACCACATTGAAACACTGTAAAGAATCAACATGATAATGAGGTTGTCAGTTTGATTTTGATTCGGGGGCCACAAGTGCTCAAGAACCACTCCTGGTTCTGTGCTCATGGAGCACCTGGCAGTGCTTAGGAGATTATATGGATGCTTGGAGTTAAATCTGAATTGGCCATGTATATGGCAAGTGCCTTATCTGCTGTACTATATCTCTGGCCCCAAGGAAGTTAATGTTAATTAAGGTGATGGTACTAAGAATAATAGTAATGTTGGTGATAATGCTAATGGCTAGACTGGTGATAACAATGACAAAAATGATGAGGAGGATAATCACAGATCATGATGATGATCATGTTAGCTGTGTTTTAAGCATTGTTATACACTAAGCATTATATGATTAAATATTATCACCAACTCCATAAGAGTTTATAAGTTTTGCATCCACACCCAGCTGTCCTCAGGGAATCACTCCTGGCAGGGTCTGAAATACCTTCAGGCATGTCTCCCATCAAACCAGAAGGGCCATATAAAAAGCATTTTACCTCAGTGCTATCTCTCTGGCCCCACCATCAGGTTTTTTAATCCAACTTCACATATAAGAAATTTAAGACTCAGAAAACTAAAAGCAAAAACAACTTGTTCAAAGAACTATTGCAATTAAAACTCAATGTCAGCCAGAACTCCCCAGTTCCATACTCTGGATCTATGTGATCCCTGGGACATGGTGAGACTATGACAGAAAAAAGTCCAGGAACCATTTGACTAGCTCCAAAATCACACTGTCTCCCAGGAAAGAGCAAAGAACTTTGAACATACGGATACTCATCACATCAAAAAGGCTTAAAGCTGAAAACTTTTCTCTCTAGGGACCTCAAAACAGCCAGGTGCAAAGCGTACGTCACACCCACCTGTGCCCACATACAAGTTCTTAGAAGGCAGAAGCCTGCTTCTCCACTGTGGGAACACCCCTGGAATGGGGCTGTGCAAAGAGCAAGGCATCATTGCATATCAAAGAAGAGCATTAGGAATTAATCCACCCCAGAGGAACAAGGAAGAAACATGCATTTTGAAAAGACACATGCAGCTGGTGACAGCATCAACCCACCTGTCAGAAGCACAAGTGGAGAGAAAATTCTACCTTTCCATTAATGGCAGGGTACCTTGTTTTACTTTCAAATGCCTCCGGAAACAACCAGCTCCAGGTGGGTGGTGTGCTACATGTCACAGCCTCCAGAAAACTGTCAGGCAATGCATATGTGGCTTTCCAGCACAGAGCCTGGTGAAAGTCAGAAAAGAAGGCCAACTAAACCCAATTCTGAACCATAACACACAGATGAGGGCCACTCCTCATCACCACAGAGATGGAAGGGAAGTCTTTTCTAAAAAGCTTAGCCCAGGAAGTTGACACAAACTCAGGATATCATTTAAGAAACCAGAGTCATCGTACAGCAGGTAAGATGTTTGCCTTGCAAGTGTCCAACCCAGCTTTGATCCCCAGCATCCATATGAAATTACCAACATCAAGAGTGACCCCTGAGCACAGAGTCAAGAGTAATCCTGAGCACTGCCGGGTGTAGACTACAGCAAAATTAAATCATATTAATTTTTTTAACAATGGGTTTCTAGCATTCCCTGCACGATCCACTTATTTCCTCGTGTCCATCTGATTTTTTTCAATAAGATTAGAAGCTCTTGAAACTGGTAAATAATCTATTTCTCTCTCTATCTCTCTCACACATACACACACACACACACACACACACACACACAGCAGTCTAAAGGAAAGACCACATGGCAACAGCTGTGCCAATAATTATATTCTATGTAAGGTCCACACCAAGAAGTGAGATGTACAAAGCGGCTTAGGGCCAAAGCAGATCTTTTTTCTTAGATCATTGGATCTATTTTCAGGGTACAAGATTTAAAGTGACCAACTAAATTAACTAGTTCACCTAGCGCTCAACCCTTCTACCTCCACTGTATCAGTACAATCCCCCTCAAAAATCTCAACAACAACAACAAAAAAAAAGTCAAGAGACACTTGTTTTATAAACAAGTCTGAACTCATAAAACTTTCAGAAATACCATGATTGTCAAGTCCTCCCAAGATCCCAAGTTAATGAGATAGGCCAAAAAAAAAAAAAAAACTTACGTAGAAATTTTATGTGCCTCCAACACCTAAAGATAAAACCTCAGCTGAAACTTCCCCCCTCAAAAAAAAAAACCCTAATTTGATTTAGTTTTGCAAATAAGGAGGAATATTCCTCAAAAAGCCATCCAGGAGGGAATTTCATTATTCAATCTGGCACCCACTTGTCTGGAGCTAATCTTTTCTCAAATATAAGCTTTCCTGTTCTCTTTCCCTATATAAACCCCTTTTGTGGGCCAGAGAGATAATACAGTGGATAGGGTGCTTGCTTTGCATGTGGCTTTGCATGTGGTCTTTGCATGTGGCCCAGGATCCCACATAGTACTCTGAACACCACTAGGAGTTATTTCTGAGGGTAGAACAATGAGTAATTTCTGAAAATCACTAGATAAAGCTCAAAAAATAGAGCAAAACAAATAAAAACACTTTTTTGTGCCCCAGAAGACAAAGAAGCTGCTTTGAGAACATGAGTCCATCATCATATAACCTGCTGGCATGTGCCCAATGCTCTTTCTCAACCTCTCACCCTTTCTCTCATAGAATCAAAACCTTCACAGTCATATCAGCAGAAAACAGCAAATTAAGTATTTGATTAGCAAAAAAATGCTATCAGCGCTTTATCAGTTTTGAGAATAGCACTAGAAGTTGGTTTGAATGGCAAGGGAAGTTACCACCACCTGTCACTTAATCCACCACCTAGACACTAGATGCCAAAACAGAATGAAGTGAAAAAAGTCACTTTCCAAAATAGTATTGTAAAAGAACATTTTCTACCCTGTGTTTATAGCAGCTATATTCACATATAAAACACAGACTGAACATAAACACCGTTAGTAGATGAGTATGGTGATAGAGTCCATAGAAAGACATCATAGTGATATATTCCATAGACTATTTCTCAGCCATGGGGTCAGAGTGATACAGGGGATACACATGTATCTCTCAAGGCTTACTTCTGGCTTTGTACAACAGGATCATTCCTGGAGGGTTTAGAGGACCATATGGGTGCTAGGAACTGAACCTGGGTCAGCCATATGCAAAGCTGCATGATGCCAGCTGTGCTATCACTCAGGTCTCTGAGATTCTGTTTTCAATCAAGAAATTGTGTTGCATTTTGGTAGAAAAATCATGCTGAAGTTTCTTCTCCTACTTTCTCCCCCCAGACAATGAGAAAGCCTGTGTCTTCTTCTCCCCTTCTACTTCTACATATTCTACAAAAGTGGTACACATGCTTGCCTTACACATGACTAACTCAGGTTTGGTTTCCAGCATTCCAAATGGTCCTCCAGACCTGTCAGGAGTAATTCCTGAAGGCAGAGTCAGAAGTTACCCTTAAGCAGTACTAGATGTGACCTAAAATCATAAATAAATAAGCCTTTGAGGACAAAAAGGTATGGATCTCTGAGTAATTATACCAAGGAATTCAGATATTTTATTATAATTTCATTTTTTGAATAACTTAAACACACCAATAAAACCCACCAAAAGTAACTAAATGAAAACTGGAAAATTCTACTGGAGAAGAAGAGGGGGTAAGCAGAAGAATCAGGGAGGCCTTTTGGAGGGTGGGAGAATGCACAAACACAAAGGCATGATAATGACCCCTGAAATTCCACAAGACTATATACCAATGATAAGTCAATGGGAGGGAAAAAATCATCTTGATTTAAAAAACAAGCCATTAGTGCCAAGGCTTCAGCCACTTTCCTGCTAGGGACTAGCCTACTTTGCATTCCTCACCTGGAGGAGTCTGAACCCTGAATGCCAAGTCTGGCTGCCAGGTTTTCATTGACTCCCTCTGCTTCTTCAGGCCTGTTTCTCCTCCTCCTGCCCCCCACCTCCTTACTGCTCGCCCAGAGGATGACAGTGAGACAATGTCAAGGTCAACCCCCAAAGCAAAACAGAACTGCCTAGGAGTCCCAAAAGACCCCACAACAGAACAAGGGTTAAGCAATCGACGCCCCTCTTGATGCATTCTTATGCAGTCATTAAAAATGATAATTGCGATGACTTTGCAGCAACACGGGGGAAAAATGCTTATGATATAATTAATGCTAAGTGGAAAAATGCAGAACACAAAATGATAGCTACACTATGATTACGACTATTTAAATTATATGTTCATGGGGACCAAAAAAACTGAAAGGGAACATGGAAAAAATAAAATAGCTTAATTTGTCGGGGATGACAGTGGTATCATGAGTGAATTTTTTTCTCTCTTTATATTTGGCTAATGATGCTGTAGTGGTGAGCAAATTTTGAACAACT
This sequence comes from Crocidura indochinensis, assembly GCA_004027635.1. NCBI lineage: Eukaryota > Metazoa > Chordata > Mammalia > Eulipotyphla > Soricidae > Crocidura > Crocidura indochinensis. Next base: position 36,850 of record PVKC010002175.1, on the reverse strand, counting down.
GAAATTAAAAACAGACTTAGGAATGTGTAGAAGTGGAAGGAAAGAAGAGGCATCCGCATTGCCTGAGGGGGAGAAAGTAGAAGAGGAAGCTTCAATATGATTTTGCTACCAAAATACAACACATTTTCTTGCTGGAAAACAGAATCTCAGAGACTAGAGTGATAGTATAGCTGATACCATGCTGCTTTGCATGTGGCTGATATCCAAGCAAGTTCAATCCCTAGCACCCTATATGGTTCTCCCAAAGTCACCAGGAATGACTACGAGTAAGCCCTGAGCAAGCACTGCTGAGTATTCTGGTAATGGCCTCCAAAAAAAGGAAAAGAAAAAGAAAAGCAAAAGCATCATTTCAGGTCAGAAAGAGAACTTAATAAGCTGAGTGCAGTTTGCATGCTGGTTGTGGGAATACCATCTGCTCCTTGGGAAAACACCACCAGGAGTAAACCCTAAGTACCATTGGCTTTGGCCTTAAACAACTGCCACCGGGCCGGAGAGGTAGCATGGAGGTAAGGCATTTGCCTTTCATGCAGGACAGTGGTTCGAATCCCGGCATCCCATATGGTCCCCTGTGCCTGCCAGGGGCGATTTCTGAGCATAGAGCCAGGAGCAACCCCTGAGTGCTGCCAGGTGTGACCCAAAAACCAAAATAAATAAATAAATAAATAAATTGTTTTGTTCTAATTTATTTTAAACTAGGTATGGCTGAGAAGTATGGGGCCATAGTTCCCTTAGCCTCCATGGGGAGGGGAGAATGGGGAGCTTTTTTTTACGTTGACTTTTTTTTCTACTTTGTTATCCCTTTCCCTTCTGCTCCATTTGGGACCCCTGGGGGGTTTCTGTCATCTCCCCATTTGGTCCCCTGAATTGTCATTGTCTTTGTTGATTCTAACTTGTAAAAAAAGAAAAAAAAAAAAACTGCCACCATCCAAAAAGCAAAACAGAACAAAAGAGAACAGAACTTCAGGCCCAGAGGATAATTCAGTGGTTAAAGTACCTGCCTGCAAACATGAGGCACTGAGTTGGGTCCCTGATGCCATCCACATACATGCTGAGCACTGTTTCACAACTGCTCTTTAAGATTTCCAGGGACCCCACAAAGTGTGCTCTCCCAGATCCATAACCAGGTTTGTGCAAGCATTGCCATTAGGGAAATGTAACCACCCTCCCACCCCCAAGCCATTCCATCACTAAAACACACAGGCAGTTTAATCAATGTGTGTGAATGTGTGTGTGAATCCCAAACATCACAACAGCAACAAAGGGAAGGGAAAGAAGAGACAAACCTGGAAGCAAACCTGGCGCTATTAGGGGAGTCAACTTTGGGTGAGTTCGACCCTCCTTTGTAGGGACTTGAAGGAAAGATCAGGACTTTCAGGTGGAATGTGTGAGGACTTTGAGATCTGGGGAGTAGGAACAATAGAACTTCTCAGTCCATGCTCACCACAATGTATCTAAGGGTCTGTTGGCTGGAGGTACCACTGGCTGGCTTGCACCAGACACCAGCTCAGAGGATTCCACCAACCAATTGCCTCCCAGCTTTGTGTTGGGAAGTACTTGGGCCCTGAACTCTGGTGACCCTGCTGGGCTGTAAGTGGATTCGCTGCCTGCCCAAACCCCATCTCTGAGAATTAGAGACCAGCAGGGAAACGGACCACGGAAGTCTAGGACACCCAATGATATAAGGGAGTCCCACCAGGTAAGATCAAGGAAGAAACACTATAGAGTTGCACTTCCGGGCAGGGAGGGAGAGAGAGCCTGTGATTGAAGGGAGATCCTCCAATCACAGCTGAGGATAGAGGTGAGGAATTCTTCCTGGGGAGCAGAGCATGGGGTGCTCTGAGGCAGGACAGTAAGTAAGGAAGGGAGAGGAAGGCTGGTCAGGACAGGGAAAGGCTACTGAGAAGAAAGAGTTGCTGGCAGACGCCAAGAGAGGAATTCCATTCACTCAGTGAGCATGAACCCAAAACACTCCAGAGCAATAACTGGCACCATGAAAGTAAAGAGGGTGATCATAGCCATTGGTGCTCAGAAACTGGCCACCCTCTGCCCAGTTTCTTGAAAGTACCCACTCTCTGCCATAGAGGCACTGCTCACTTGCTAGATTTGGTATTTCCAGCTGCGTTTTGAAACTATCATGTGCGTACCCAGAGTCTAAGCAGTCTATCAGTCTAAGCAACTGATAGAGTCTGAATTCAACATGGTAAATCAAGGTAACAACATACATTGCATATTTCCTAAGGTACGACAAACTTTGTGGATGCTTTTGTTTGGAAAGCCACATCCAGAAATGCTCAGGGTTACTCCTGAGTATGTAAGATCACATACTCTGTGCTCAGTAGTCACTCCTGGACTAAATGGGATATAGTCCCCTGTGCTGGTACCCAGGTCAGCTATATGCAAGCCAAGTGCCCTACCTGCTGTATTATTGCTCAGCCCCTGGCCTCCATGGATTTTTCTCCTCACTTTCCCACTTCCATGGCAAGAGGAACTTTGTAGATGTGCTGAAAGCTGGAATGAGTTCATCTGGTGTGTCCAAAGTCAGCCTGAACACCCTAAAAATAGTGTGTCAGAAGAGTCAAAGTCAGAGATGTGAGCAAAGAACCATGTGATACGAGGCCACAAGTATAGGCAAGAAAGCAAACCCCCTCAGTTCTCCAGGAAGAACTGAGTCCAGACTGTAGGATTATTTTATTTATTCATATTAGATTTGTTTTTTAGAACTTTTTTAAAATAATATATTAGTAAATAGTACATTACTTCTAGAATAGGCCATTTTATCAGACAGAACAAATTGTCAGAGCAAGCCCAGAGCTCCTTTAGACTGAACTTGAAACTGAACAGGAACATCTAGGACCCCTTATCACAGAACCATTTTACTGGCACCTGCTCCCTAATCAGAGTGACTGTGTCTTTAAGTCCTTGTATGACACACACTGGGGAGAGCCCCCAAACCAGAAATCCTGAGCTTTTAGTCTTCAGGATTGCAAAATAATCAATCTGCATACTGTGAAGTCATTACGTCTGTGAAAATTCAGAAACAAAGCTGCATCCAAGGGTTGGGTGTTGGGGAGAAAGACTTGGCAGTGTCAAATATGAATTGACGCGGAGCAGCCTAAATCCAGAGGCCTCTCAAAGCAAGGATCAGCATATCAGGCTGGCATGGTGCGTGGGAATTGAGTGCACATTCTGAGCTATTCCCCGCTTTTAGAGCTCTAGCCTGCCCTCTTTAATTATCAGATGGTTCTAGTGCAAGGACAGCCAGAAACCCAATTTTACAATTGTGAAAACTAACACTCGGGTAGGTAAGATCACATACCCAAACCAGCCTTTGAGGCAGCCTGATTTGAGACTTGAGTTCTAAATGGTTGTGTTTCCATTGTGTAAAAAGAATAATAGATGCTGACCTGAGAAATAGGACAGCAGGTAGGATGCTTGCCTTGCACACTGCCAGCCCAGGTTCAATCCCCAGTACTGCATATAGTTCCCTGAGTCCATCAGGAATGATCCTTGAGTGCATAGTCAGGAGTAAGCCCTGAGCATCATCGGATATAGCCCCAAAAAAGAAAAAATACAGCTCCACTTTCTCCTCCTACACACAACAAGAGGTGCCAGTCATGGGGTGAGTGACAGCTTGGGAGTGGAGACCCTACATTGTGGCAATGCAGAGTTCTGTCCTCCTGTGTCAACTGCCCCACAATGACAAAATAGCAGTGAGAAGATACAGGATGAAAGGGATCCCTAGAACTCCAAATCTAAACCTGACTGTCTCTGTACTTTCACAATCTCAGTTTCCAAGAGAATCAGTTGTTTGACTAAACCATGAGTATCGATATGATAATAGACAAGGCAGTTTTTTTAACACAATGATGTTGATCTATAGTTATCGACATGGAGAGATGCTCCTAAGACATCATTAAGTCTAAAAAGCCAGACACTAAACAGTACACACAGCATGAAGACACATACACACAGAGAGAGAAAAACACACACACACAAAAGTGTTAGCAGGGGTTCTCTCCAAGGCATAAGAACACTGTGGATTTCAGTTTTTCCTTCATGTTTGCTTACTGCCTTTGATATTTTTCCACAATAAAAAGAAATGTCTGGAGCTGTGGAGATAACTCAGAAGTTGAGTGAGCAGCTCAGCATGCCTAAGGCTCAGGTTTGATCCCAGCACTCTATGGTTCCTGGAACTGTACCAGGAACAACCCCCAAGCACCAAGCTAGGAGTTGGTTTTGAATAAAGTTGGTCCAGGTAAAGAGAGACAGAGATAGAGAGAGGGAGAAGGAGGAGGGAGGGAAGAAGGAAATTCTGAGATAATACTTTGAAGTGGGAAAAATTGAACTTTAATAATGGTAACCAAGACTGTAAAATGATAAGAACATTACAAAGAAAATGTCCAAAGCTAACAGAAACTGAGAACCAGTCTTCAGTAGGAATCTCACAGTGGTGGGGGAGATGGGCAGCACTGGGTGGGATGGAAACAACAGTGAGGGAAGTGGACACTGGTGGAAGCTGTGCACTGGAACAGTTGATGCACAAAACCCTACCAGTAACCTAATCCAGCAAAACATGGTGCCTAAAATTAAAGACTTTTTAATGTCATAAAAGCTCAGAAGATGGTTTAAAAGACTGGAACTCTTACTTTACATACCCAGGTTTAATTCTCCAAGCACTGCCAGAAGTGACCCTCAGAGCATCACCAGGAGTAACTCCTGAGCACCACCACCAGGAGTAGCACAAATATACACATAATACATACACACACACAAATGCATTTGTGCTACCCCTGGCATATATATATATATGAATATATACACACTGCAGTCTTTACAGTAAATCCTTAAAGTAATAATTTTACATATACTGCAGTCTTTACAGTAAATTTAGAGGTTAGTAAGATAAGACTACAGTCCCCATCATTTAAGAGTATTTAAGAATCCTAATGAGTAAGCAATTGCCCCCAAAGGTACCTAAATTAAATGAAGGAAACTGGAGTCACACCAGATCTATCCAGCACCAAAATTAATATTTCACTACAAGATTTAGTCATTTTAGCTTCAGAACTTCAGAAGAGCCAGAGCATGGAAGAGATAATGCACAGGAGGAAGGGAGAAAAGATGAAACATATACACTGTGATGATCCCTACATGGCTCTGTCCCCATATTGCTCAAGTAACATCACTATACTATACCCACACTGCTCTAGAACCCTCACTTCTCAATACTCTCACTGCCCTATTTTCTCACTGTTTGTACCCTCAGTACTCTTAATCCTTACCGCTCTAATATACTGCTTGGTGCCCACAAAGCTCTAGTACACATGTTGTTCTGAAGACCCTACTGTACTGGCACACTATGTCTCTGCTTAAACTTTCTGGCTCAGCTTTAAGAGCAGTAACTAAACGTGGTTAGCAGGGGCTTGTAGCCTGTCCAACCATGCCTTGTGGACAGTCACCCTGGTCTTTTTCCAAAGATCCACAAGCATCTTCCTAATGTGGCAATAGAAACACACAAGAGCCATGTTCATCCTCAGATGAGACTTGCAGAGCTGCCATTGTCAGAACCGCACCCTGGGGTTCTAGGAACTTTACTTGTTCCCTGGCTTCGTGATCAAGCCCAGAGCTCCAGTTCAATATTCCCATGAAACTCTTCCTTTAGACATTGTTAAAGGCCTAATTGGCGAGCCCCAGGTGATGCTGGTGGCTATTAACCTCATCTCCAGAGAGAGCAGAGAGTTAAGTGCACCCCTTCAAGAAGAGCGACATGCTGCGCCCGTTGCCACTCTTTTGTGGGGGTTCACCCACGCCCCTGTATTCTCTGAATTAAAAGTTAAGGGAAGCCGGGTTTTTCTCGTAAATCCCAAGCTGTGCCGTCATTACAAGCTTGCTTGGAGATAATCAGGGCTGACACCGGCTGTATGTGCAGGGTTTATTGGAGACCACCCACAATGTCAAGTCAACGCAAAACTACACTGCGAAGTAATCTAATCCCAAAATGTAGATTTGACTCCAACAAATTGCACACAAGTGGTCTCCTGCGGGTTTATCCGTTACTGGGAAAAGCAAGCTGCACGGTGTCAGGGGCCCATATGTCAGCACAACCTGGAACCAAATGTAAGTGCCAGGTCTTGGGCCATGAACATGGAATGGAGCAGGAAGAAGAGGATTCCTTTTCTACAGAATCCAAAGAAGAATGCAGTCCCTTTGTTCTAACTCATTCATCCTTTGAATCAAAGGCCAAACACAGAACAGAAAAAGATGAAGAAATTAAATGCCTTTTTCCTTCACATCAAAGATGCCTGCAGGCTTCTCAGTGCTGAGATGAAGGGAGGCTAGAGGAAACCAGCACTGTTGTTTATCTGCGACCAGTGAGAGTCTCTACAGCTCCAAAACACTCAATCCCCAACTTCTGCATTTAGCTGACCCTTTTCCTTCCCCTTGTTATATATAAAAATAGAAATGAAAATGAAGAATTTGGGGGCCCTTCCACTTAGTATTCTAGGGTGAGTTCGACACGAAGTTCAGTGTGATTAGCAATCACCAAGGTCACCCAAGAGATGGCTCTCTTAGGAGATATTAAGAACAGTGAATGTCAGGTTGAATGAGGTGACACTTGTCCACAGAATGACATTAGGACACCTGGTGTGATTGGACCCTTTACAACCATTTAAGTCTTCAAAATAGACAAGGCACCGTCTTGGTGTCATTAAACCTGACCCAAGGGGTTTTCGTGATGGAGCTCACATCCCAGACGTGCAGCCCCCTTAGCTGACACACATCTTGACAGGAGATCAACTGTGCCCCCCCTTACTTATTCCTCTGGTCTCACAATCTTCTAGATTTTGGAACTAGAATGTTCTGGTTCTAAATGAGGCAACATTAAGAATCAAAAGGGAGGGCAGAATAATACCTCAGGAATTGTGCTTGCCTTGCATACAGTTGACCTGGGTTCAATCCCCAGCGCCCCATATTGATTCCTGAGCACAGAGAGGAGTAAACCAAAAGCACAGCCATATGTGGCCTCCCAAATAAAAGGGAATGATATGAATGCTTTTCAGACACTGAGTCCAATTTATGAAATAAATTACCTAACATTGTTTAGTAAGCTGATAACTAGTATGCATTTCTTTAATGAAAACAAAGTGAAATCTTGAGTGAAATCTTTCCTACTTACTAGAATATTATTGTTAAACCTAAAATCCAACTTTCTGCTGGCTCTATTCTGAATATCCCATCTGAATGTGGCTGGAGGAAATTACAAAGCCCACACATGCCCCATTCTCAGTGAAATTCATTCACAGACCCTCATCTGAGTCCTCATATTCCAGGTGTTCCGCCTTTGTTCCCTCTTTTGCTGTCTCTGCCACACATGCCCCCAGATGATGATCCTCTCTCCTTCCCATCTGGAGCTGTTCACTCTGCTTCCTACCTCACCAAGGAAATACACGCACACAAGAACAACCACCAACTCCCACTCCCAAGCTCACTGTCTGACGTCTGCTCCCATAATCTCCCCTACTTCCATTTACTATATTTCATGTTCCTAGACAATACCCCCCTACACTTACAGCTTAGATATATCAAGTCCATGACTCCAACAGCTCTCCTTTCTCTTCCACCATGCTTGGCTTGAACTATTCCTATCAGTGTGCTATTCCTTTAAGGATTCCTACTTTCCTTCTAATTTCCACCACATTTCATTGCTTCTCTAGATTAAAAAAAAAAAAAAAACTCCCTGTAAGAACTGTCTGTACTCCTTTGGAAAATATTTTCCCCCTACTCCCTCCACACAAATGCTAACTCCCATCATTGCCCCAAAATAGGTCTTATTAAAGCCTCTAGTGGTGTCCATGCAGCTGTCCATTGTCCATACTCAGGGTTCATCCACAAGGAGTACTGGACATAGCTGCTCTTTTCTCCTCCTTGAAACATGTTGCTCTTTTAGTTTCTAGGACCCACATCCTCTTCCCATTTTTCTCCTACCTCATGGACAATTCTTCCCATTCTTTTTCCTGTACACCTCTACCTTCTTCCCAGCAGTTTTACTGCAGGGGTGGGTACAGGACTCAGTATCTAGGTCTCCTGCCTCCATTCCACATACTGCCCCCAACAATCCCTAAGAATACCAAGCACTGACAGTTGACTCCCAGCTAGAATCTAACTTCTCTCAAAATTCCAGGCTCAGAGATCCAAATGCCCAACTTATCTTCTCTACTCGAGACCTAATAGACAAAAGTTACACTGATATTCCAATTCTTTCCTGCCCCAAACTGCTAATTTTAATTTTTCCCACCCCTGGACCAGAGCAGTAGTACAATAAGTAGAGTGCTTGCCTTGCACGTGGTCAACCCAGGTTCTATCCTTGGCACTGCAGAAGCTCCCCTGAGCACCACCGTGAGTTTCCCTGAGCACAGAACCAGAGATAAGCCCTAAACATTAGCCAAGTGTGGCCCCTAAGCAAAACAAAACCCTCAGCATCATATTTCATCTTAGACCCAGAATCCAACTGTTCCAAGTCACTCTTTCATAATCTCAAGGTTTATCACCTGTTGCCTCGATGCTTTGAACTTGCTCTCTTCCCACCTATTACCCACACAACTAAGAACCCAACAATTTCACATTCGAGTACTTATCCCCAGGACAGAAAAATCATTCACCAAAAGAACATATGCATACCACTATATTCGTTGCAGCTCAGTATAATATTTAGGAGTTGGAATCAACCTAGATGTCATAAAACAGATGAGTGGATCATGAAGATATATATATAGATGATATATATGTGTATATATCATCTATATATATATATATATACACAACAGGATGCTACATGGCTCTAAAGAATGTTGCCATCATTCAATTATATGCAACATGGATGAAACTGGAAGATATCATGTTAAATGAAGTCAGCCTAAAGAAGGATAATGGAAGTGGTTTAAATGGGGTTTGCTAGAACACTCTTGGTCCCAGAGTATACTGAGGAGAAAGAAGAAATAGAATAGAGGGGGAGAAATACAGATGTAAAATAATGAGACACAGGGGTCGAGGGGATTCAGATACATTGATGGTGTTAAGGAAGGACAGGAGCTGGAGTGATAGCACACTTGCATTCGGCAGACCAGGACGGACCTGGATTCAATCCCCAGCATCTCATATGGTCCCCAAGCCAGGAGTGATTTCTGAGCACAGAGCCAGGAGTAACCCCTAAGCACTATGGATGTGGCCCAAAAAAAAGGGGGGGGAGGAAGGAAGGAAGGAAGGAAGGAAGGAAGGAAGGAAGGAAGGAAGGAAGGAAGGAAGGAAGGAAGGAAGGGAGGAAGGAAGGAAGGAAATATACAAACTACAGTCAGCACCATGTGATGATTAAAACATAGGCCCATCAAATCACTGCTCAGAACCCTGTAGTGGCACCCCACTAAGTCACTGCTGATTGAGAAACTTCTAGGTCTTACATCCATCCTTCCCCCTTCTATAGAACAGCTACAGAGATGCCATTTGTTGGAGGAATTACTCAATAGCTGTTATTAAAGGGCACAATCTATTTATTAGGAACTGGTAGAGCCAGCTAATCATTGCACTCATAATAATAGACCAGTTATGGAATCCTTCTGACTAATTCAAGTCAGGTGTGATCCTCTTGACCTCCAGGTGAGTGGTGGGTATCCAATTTGCCACCCCCGGAGCCATCCCTCCCTCAGATTTAGCATCCTGATGGTCCCTGACTTCCCGCCCTGATGAATCTCCAAGCTCCTGGCCGCACACAGGTGCACACCTCAGCTCTCTAGCTGCTGAAGCTCCTGCTGACGGGACAGCTGTTTCTTTTCATGAGCCTCTTTGTGCCCTGACATCTTTGGGGGTTGGGGAGACGTGGGGAAGAGTATGAAAGTATATTGAATTTCAGGAGATGAACCAGCTGGCTTCTGAGAGAAGAGAAAGTAGGCAAGGAACCCGGGACACTTTTTATGGAAACAGAAATCCAGGTCTTCATGGGGAGTTGCCCAAGAACTATGAATTAAGATGATTCTGGCCACAAAAAAGCAGGCTTTCCCAAACACCTCTCCAAGTGTGGAATGTAGAGGCAACTCTCTCACGCACCCCAAATAAGTGCTCTGTCACTCTAGTAGTCTGTGCTGGTTTCAAATTCACTGTGCTGGCTTTCTTGTTGCAAGCGTTTATTTTTTCCAGGTGCAGACCGGCTAAGTGGCCATGACTTCCTCTGACTTAGCATCAGTGCTCACTGCTTAAGGACCCAGTTAGCTAAATTGGTCCTGGGGCCAACATGTGCCCTTCTGACCTGGTAATTGCAAATATGGAGCTGTTTGTTTTTTTAAAGTGTCTAAAACATGTGGCATAGGTATCAGATTTCCACATACCCCCTACCTCTTGGCTTTGTCCTGATCTAAACAAACTGCTTCCCCTGAGCTGGGCCAGGAATATTCAATATTCCTTCCTGTCCCATCTTTTGAGCAGCCCCACACTTGAAGATTTTCAAGATGGAATTTAGCCATGTCTCACATGTTTTTAAAAAAAAATCTTAAATCAAAACTTCTCAGTGCCTGAAAAATAGCCACATAGCCCAGGGAGAGAAAAAAAAATCAAAGCTGCATTTCTATGAATCAAGATTATTAACGTGGTAAGAAAGAGGCAACCAATTTGTTAATGAGCATATATACACAGGCTTTAGTTAATTAAAGCTTGGAAGCATATAACCGTAGATCACATTCCCCGATGGAGTTAATGGTTACAGCTGATGACATCTGAAATCTTTTTCCCTCCTAAATAGAGGAAATAAAAGATAAAAAACAAATTACCAACTTAACTTTTGATCATTTGAGCCGAACTGTCCTTGCTCCAAATTGTAGACCCTTGGACTCAAAAGGGACAATAATTTTTCTGCCCAAATTAGCTAAAAAGAATTTGCAGTAAAATTCCTTCAGCTAATGTCTGTTGTCCATAAAACCGGGTACTGGGTAGATAGTTTCTCCCATTTCTTAGGTAGTCTTCATATCCAGTACATGGTAGGAAGTTTGCCACAAATAGCAGGGAGTGCAGGTAAGGCAAGGCACAGAAGGGCCCACTATGACAATGAGAGTTAGAAATGACCGCTCCAGACAAGAACTGGGTGCTGAAAGAAGAGAAAACGATATGAATGATGCCTCTTAAGTAATAATATTACAAGCCACAGTGTCTGAAAGTGAGTGGAAAGAGAGAAAGAGAGAGAGAGAGAGAGAGAGAGAGAGAGAGAGAGAGAGATATGCTCAAGCAGGCAGCAGAGAGGGCAGAGGGAGGACTGAAGAAAAAACTAGAAGCAATGGCAGCAGGAAATATGCAATGGTGAAAGATGTTGTACATTGTATGACTGAAACTCAATCATGAAACATCTTTGTAACTGTGGGGAAGAACTCCGAACATATTATGAACAATCTTGTAACCACAGTATTTAAATAAAACAATTAAAAACACGATCAATAGAAGAAAATAAACTCTGAAGAATCCACCTCAATTTTCAGCCACCAGTCACTCCTTTATCCTGTTAACAAGAATTGGTTAACAAGAGTTAACGAAGATACCAAGGCCTCTCTGGGCTCTGGGTCAGTTAGTTGCACTGGAGTTTCTGAATCTAAAATAGCACCTGTCCCAAGATCTATCATTTTATTGTTGCTGTTGTTGTTGTTTGGTTTTGGGGTCACACCTGGGTTACTCCTGACTCTGCACTCAGAAATCACTCTTGGGGGGCTGGGCGGTGGCACTGGAGGTAAGGTGCCTGCCTTACCATGCTAGCCTTGGACGAACCGCGGTTCGATCCCCCGTGCTCCATATGGTCCCCCAGGCCAGGGGCGACTTCTGAGCGCACAGCCAGGAGTAACCCCTGAGCCTCACTGGGTGAGGCCCAAAATCCGAAAAAAAAAAAAAAAAGAAGAAGAAGAAATCACTCTTGGAAGGCTCAGGGGACAAAATGGGATGCCAGAATTTGAACTGGAGTCTGTCCTGTGTTGGCCACGTGCAAGGCAAATGCCTTACCACTGTGTTATTGCTTTGCCTCCCCTCCACCAGATTTAATTTAAAATAGAAGCCACCTCCCTTCAGAAGCAACCAACCTGAGCATCGGGTTAAAAAACGAAGCGAGGAATTTTCCACCTCTGCAAAAATTACTCTATGATTTCACTCTTTCTTGATCAAAGTGTGGAAGTAAAGAATACTAGTCTGTATTCTAAATTGGTTCAATCCAATACAGAGTGGACATCCCATTCAAAGTCTCAGGTTTGAACATTTCCCTCAATAAAGTACACCTTTATTATAGGACCATTATGAAGATATTTCATCATAAGAGTAGATCCTTCCACTTTATTAGCTTTCTTATTTATAGATCATATTCACATTACTAATATGTTTTAATCCTATTAGAAAGCAAGAGAGCCATGAAAGTCCCCACCTTACAGATTAAAAGAAAAGGAAAAGGGGCCCAGGAGATAGCACGGAGGTAAGGCGTTTGCCTTTCATGCAAAAGGTCATTTGTTCGAATCCCGGTGCCCCATATGGTCCCCCGTACCTGCCAGGAGCAATTTCTGAGCATGGAGCCAGGAGTAACCCCTGAGCACTGCCGGGTGTGACCCAAAAAAAAAAAAAAAGAAAAGGAAAACTGAAGACCTGAATGATTACTGTATCCCAGATCAGAGTCAAAAAACCCAGAGACCACACCAGGTCTCACCTCCTTGACAGGATATCTATTTTGCAAGAATTGCCAAAACACTCAAAGCTGCAACTTCATTCAATCTCATGTGTACATATGAAATAGGAACAGAATTATGAATTCCCCCTCTGTCCCATACTTCCACCCTAACCAGTCACAGCTATCTCCATATGATTACAGTTGACGGAGCAAAATTGTCTACTTCAATGGTCCTTCTCTTTAACCACTTTTAGGAGATGGGGGGACTTCTAAATGATGCTCAGTGATTTTTCAACAACCAGGTCAAAGGTTCAATGAGTACACAAGGATGTATGGTTGCTCTAGCCCTGCGGTGCCTGGGATAACCCACAACACACCACTAGTGCCCTGGAATGCTGAGGGATCATGTGGTGCCAGGAATCAAACTAGAGACAGGAATATACAAAGCAGCCTTAACCCTATTCTTTCTCCCTGGCCCCCACTAGCTACTTTTGTTTCTATTAATCGCATAATTCTTATTATCTACCTTATCCCTCCACTACTACATTTATCTCCTCCCTAGAGCAGAAACTTCTAAATATAGAAATCAGGTCATACCTGCCTTATGATGATCTATTATGCTTTGTAATATTTATTTCACCTCCCAGATTCTTATTATATAGCCATTCTATATCAATATGATCAAGAGCTGATCCCAGGGTCAAAGAGCATGGTATGAACCACCTCCTTCCTCATGAATCTACTTAATTCCCTGACTTCTCCTGGTTGTGGGTAAGAACATGAGAGAAGATATTCTAGTGTCCCAAGGACCAAAATGGTGGTCTAAGGTCACACAGTTGCCAAGTTTACATCTCTTGATGAGTATTCTATCTAAAAAGATTGTACACCTGCTTTATCCTTTGCTGAAACTCATTGTAAGAAACAGTCAGAGACTTCCTCCAAAGGAGTAAATTAATAGTTGCTCATCTCTAAAGTAAATCTATGGTATGGCCCAAGAGCACAGCACCTGTTCAGGACACTGCAAGATTTTAGGTAAATAGGACACAGATAGTACAAACTTGAGTTTGGAGGAATAAAGTATCAGGAAAGTCCGACCATTATAATGGGGAATTCTGTATGAGAGTTTTTTGAACCTGCACATTGCAGATATCACATAAGGGCACAATACCCTCCTAAATATGACACTCCCAGTGTTGGGGTCACTAGCATTAAATTGGAGACAGCAAGTATCACCTGACAGTCATTCTGTGATAAAGACCACTTCCTCTGCTTAAAACCAGTATTTCCATGACAGGTTCACATCACAGTATTTCTTCACACACCTCTGTCTCTAAGTTTCTTTTTTAATTAAATGTCTTTATTTTAGGCACTGGTTTACAGCATTTATTCATGATAGAGTTATTTTTGGCATTCAGTATTTCAACACCAATACCACCATCAGTATAACAGTCCCTTGTCATCAGCTTCCCAAACTCCCTGAAGCATACCCCTTGGCAGGAATAACACCGGGAATAATTTACTTAATACTTCTTGGATAAGGAAATGGTAATAAAATTATTTTTAAAAACTTTCATTAAAATAAAGTTTGTGTTGGGCTGGAGCAATAGCACTGAGGTAGGGTGTTTGTCTGGCACATAGCAGGCCTGGGACCAAACTGAGTTCAATTTCTATCACCCCATGTGGGTCCCCTGAGCCTGCCAGGAGTGACTTCAGAGCACAGAACCAGGAGTATCCCCCTGAGCACCACCAGATGTGGCCCAAAAATCAAAAGAAAAAGGCTTTGTGAAAATTGTCATTTCTCACACTGGAATGTTATGTCATCGTCTGAAGGTCTACTGAAGCTGTATGTTGCTAGTTGAGTTTTTTGCTGTTGGTTTCTTGTTGAATTTATGTGGTTTCTGTGAAAATTTCACATTTAATTTGGTATATTCACACTGGAAAATCAGTATTAAAACTATGGGGTTGTCATGCAGTTGCTTAAGCAGCCACACAATTCACGACTTTGAAGATCTGTTGAGCTGTGCTAAAAAGCTCATATGGAGTCAGCAGAGGTTCATGGGGGTTCTTCAAAGGGCCCAGTGTGATCAACTGTGAGGCTGATACGTCTATAAATTTTTCCTGCTAGTTGGACCTCTCTTCTGAGAGTTAAATGAGTCTATGGTGTTGGCCCCTTACACAGACATAGCAGAAGTCTCTGGAACAAAAGTCTGGCTCCTGGGACTTCTGGAAGTACAGAGATTTCAGGGAAGGTGACCTTGCCCAAAGATGTTAGCCACAATACCAGTATACAAGGAGTTTATTGGCAGCTAGGACTCTCTGCAGAAATGAGTGGAGAAACAGTGAAGCTAGGCCATTGGCATGGTAGCAGTTGTAAGGCAGATTGTGTGTGCAGATTCCCAGGGTTTCAGGAGGGGAGGGATTTTCCTGCCCTTTTCCTAAAGGTCCCAGTTCAATCAGGGCTGGTATGTCCAATGAGTTTTTCCTACTATTTGGGCCTCTCTTATAAATATTAGATGAGTCTATTCTAATTTTTCTGAAATTAGATTTGCAGTCCAATCTTGACCACCTGGATTCCTAGATCTTTTTATTCCCAGACTGCTACTCTATCTTCTCAAACCCCCATATCTGTTATTGGTTTTGATGTCACAGGATGACCTTTCCCAATTCCTGAGGTCTAGTCTTCTGGACATTCTCCTTGTCATCACTCCCCTCCTCAGATTTAGTCATCCGTCCTGAGGTTCAGTGGGAAGCACCTGTTCGAGCCATGATTACCTCCCCTGAGCACAGAGCAATAATACCAGGTCACTAAAGACCTGAGATCAACGTGGAGTAAAGGGGAAATGCCAGGAAACAAATCAGAAAGAAAGAAGAGATACAATAACTCACAAAAATCTCCCTCAGCTCTGTGACCTGAGAATTGGGTTCTTCATTTCACTTCATTATTATCTAAATCTAAACACTACTGCCCAGCTCAAGACTTTCATCGTGCTGCCAGGAGAGCAACCACAGTTCAGCAAGGGAAACTGGAACCCTGGGCTCCAAGCTTTTACTTGGCCAGAAACTCACCAGGTAAATCATTTCCACTCTCCAACTCCAGAGCCTAAGTTTCTTCCTCTGCAACCCAAGCAGCGAGGCTTTTAATGACTGAGAAGTTCTGACAGTCTAGAAAACTCGGGTTATTGGTGATGGAACACTCACAACCACCATTCCACTGGCCCATCCCCATTTCCCACAATGCATCTCTCATATTCTCTCCACTCAGGCTTAACCAGCAGCAGGAGAATCATTCCCAGCTGCAGGAGACCTAATCCAGCTGCCATGTGGGGAGTTTTGTTCCGCCTGTTTCACAGTGGGTCATGTCAAGTCAACATGTATTTCTTAAGTACCTCTGACAAGCCCAGAAAGAGGGTGGAGCCCTCTGGGGCCTCAGTGACTTCATCTGTGAAATGAAAGGCTTGCTTCCCTGTGCTGGGCCTCTAAGGTGCCTTCAGACCTGCAGTCCTTCCTGAGAGTCTGGATTTCATGGAGGAAAAGAAGACCCCACCCTGGTGGCCAACTGCCAGCTCCACTCTGACATGGCTCAGGGCCAACTTCCTGTACACCTGGGGCCATACATGGGCAGAGCAAACCCGAACCCAGTGACAATCACTCAGAGACAAGGTGTTATGAGACTGTCTTTGTGTGTGCATGAGTATATGTGTGGATATGATTCCGTGCAGGAGACTATGAATGTGTTGAGTGAATATGTGTGACAGTGTTAATATGTGAGTGTGACTTGGTGAATGTGTCTGGATGTGACTGAGTGAATTGTGTAAATGTGACTGTGAGTATGTCTGTGTCTGTGAGTATTGTGAGAGTGTGATTGTGACTTGAATGTATAAATGTGAAGATGTGTGTAGTCATGTGTGAATATATAAGTGTGTAAGTAGATGAATTCATATGAGTGAGTCTGTCAGTGACTGTGTGTGAGGTGTGTGTTTAAGTGTATAGCACACAATATGCCTCTAACACTTCTCATGGCTAAAGTTCCACCAGTTCTCTCTACTGTGCTCTCATGAGGGTAAAAGGCAAATGTTTGTCTATGGGATGTGATATGAAGAAAGTCTCCAACATCCCCAAAGTATTCCTTCACAGACCTGCCTGAAAACCTTATCATGCTCTCTGTTTTTGGATTTAGCCATCTTGCTTTCAGAAGTTCCTGTTAAATAAAAATGTGCTCATAAGCATAGTCTCTACCTTAGACTTTTTGGCCCACACCAACCCTCTCACTGTGGGCATTCATTATCTCTCATTGCCATTTCTGAGCTCACCCTCTTCCCCAGAATATTGGAGAAACGTTAAGAACTTTCCTCCTCTTATAGAAACCCAAGACCTAAAAATCTCTGAAGATAAAATGAGATAGAGGGGCCCGGGAGATAGCATGGAGGTAAGGCGTTTGCCTGTCATGCAAAAGGTCATCGGTTCGAATCCCAGTGCCCCATATGGTTCCCCGTGCCTGCCAGGAGCAATTTCTGAGCATGGAGCCAGGAGTAACCCCTGAGCACTGCTAGGTGTGACCCAAAAATCACAAAAAAAAAAAAAAAAAAGAGATAGGAATAAGGTACAAACTTCCCTCCTGATTTAGTGTTTACCCTCTACAAGGAGAAAAAGAAACAGGAATTGGATAAGAAGAGTGTTGGAGAAAAAAAAGAAAGCTAAGGGATCTTTTCAAACCCACTGTGATATTAGAGTTTTTCGGGAATAAAAGTTCTCACTTTTGAGAGCTGTAAAACCCCATCACTGTTTGTTTAACTTGGCTACATGTGCCTCTCCTTAAATGTCTGCACATGTTTATTATTTAAATTTGAATGAGTAAAAGTCAATTTGGAGTGGAGAAATTTTGAGGGATAAGTGGAGATCCACAGATGGAAACCACAGAGATCCGGAAGGAGGATTTCTCCTCTGCCCTCCCCACAGAGACCAGAGACAAAACTGAGGTCTCAAGATTCTGCCAGGATTTGGGCCCCAGGGAAGACATTTCTCAGAAGTGATTATATCTAAGAGAATTAGAAGAGGATCTTTCATGTTTGTTAGTGAGGTCATGGCCTTCTTTTCTGTAGATACTTCTAGAATAGAATCACTAATAGATACTTTTAGAATAGAATCCACTAAAAATTAACTGAATGTGTTCTCCTTTCCTCACTAAGTTAGGTGTGATTCTCCTAAAATCCCCATGTGAGATGATTTAGAGATGGGGGTGCTATAGGAAATCATTAAGCTTTGATGAGGTTTTAGGAAGAGGTGCTAAGCCAGAGAAATTGTGTCTTTCTGAGGCTGGTATGGGCCAGTGGAGTCCTAGGCTGTATAAAGTAGTGATATCCCACTCTGGCCCTCATATGTGTCAACTGCCCACAACCCATCTGCCTGTATTATTGGGTCTCATATTCACAATATAAATATCTAAATTGACCTTGATAGAAAAAAGTTTCCCATCCTTGCCCTACAAAGAGGAAACTGGGGCATAGCTAGAAGGTGACACTCAGAGCTAAAAATCAAGAGATGGACAGAGGGGCCCGGGAGATAGCATGGAGGTAAGGCATTTGCCTTTCATGCTAAAGGTTATCGGTTCGAATCCCGGTGCCCCATATGGTCCCCCGTGCCTGCCAGGAGCAATTTCTGAGCATGGAGCCAGAAGTAACCCCTGAGCACTGCCAGGTGTGACCCAAAAAAAAAAAGAGAGAGAGATGTGCAGAAACAACACTGTCCAACTCTGCATGATGGAAGGTCAAGATCAAGCCACCTGGTCTGTGGACCTTGGGTAAGATAGCCTGAGCAGATATGGGGTTCCTACTTGTAGAGGAAGTTACACTAGCTCCATCAACAAGTGCTGCTACCACCCACCCCAGCTTCTGGCCATAAACAGGATAGCCAGTGCCCTCATTTCCAACATAAACCTCTCTAGAAAGTCTCAGCTGCTACCCAAGTACCACAGATCTCAGATTCAATCTATGGGGAATACAAAAGGACCCCACCCTAGAAAAATCAGACCCAGATGTGATTCCTACACTTCAAACTCCAGGGGAGAGCCAGTCCCCTTACATCTGAAATGATTTTTTGAACCCAAATACTGAGGTATTCTTTGGGGAAGCAACAATGCCAGGGGAAGCTAAATAAATACATAAATAAATAAATAAATAAATAAATAAATAAATAAATAAATAAATAAATAGTGGGATGGAAGTGGGGAAACTGACTGGAGGAGGAAATTGGTCTAACATAACCTTAAAGAATCAAACTTTTTGCATTTGTGCCCAAATGCAAGGTGACCTGCTTGTTTTTTGAAACAATATCTGGTTAAAATTAAGAGCAGAAACCTGCACTTGATCAAAACTTTTGTTTCAAGTCTTTGAAGAATAAAAGGGAAGCCACTTTACTCTCTTTTTTTCTAGTAAATAACTGTGTCCCCAAATTCCCAAGTGTGTCCCTGTCAAGATAAAGAAAGGTTCTTGGAGATAACTTGGCTGATTCTAGGGAGAATGTTGCAGCAGCTGGGCTGGTTTCAAGCAATCCATGTTTCCAAAATTCTCAATCCAAGCTTCCAAAATTCCAGCCTATGTACTTTTAGTCTCTGCCAAGGGATGGGTCTTCCAACCATCAAAGTGGACATGAAGCAAGTTGAGCTGGCACAGAATCAGCTGCGGCCACCAGAAGTCCAGTTGCCAGAAAAGGAAGACCCTAGAGAAAAGATTCAAGAACATGAACAGATTGTCCACTCTTTTTGTTTTGATTTTTTGGGCCAAGCCCAACAGTGCTCAGAGCTTATTCTGGCTCTGTACTCAGGAATCACTCCTGACAGTGCTTAGGGGACCATATGGGGTGCAGGGAATTGAATTCATTTGCACAAAGCAAGCACCTTACCCACTGTCCTGTTGCTCCAACCCAGATTGTTCATATTTGAGGGGCTTTATCACTCCCATAAACACCAAGAAGACCCACAGACAATGTCATTTTGGGAAAAATTACCAGTAGCTCAAAAAGAAGAACAGTGTCTATAGATACTCCACCATAGCCACCACCTTCTTAAAGACTAGCAGGGGTCAAGGATATATCTCAGAGGCAGAGCACTTGTCTTACAGGTATGAAATTCTGGGTTTGATTCTCAGCATCAGGAAAAATTACTTTAATGTGGCTTACAGAAAAAACTTTTAAAAAGCCATAGAAATAGTACAGTGGTTAGGGCACTTTCTTTGCATGCAATCGTCCTGGGTTCAATCTCTATCACTCCATTTAGTCCCCCAAGCATCATCAACAGGAGTAAGCCCTGCCCACACCAGGTGTGGCTAAAAAAAATAGTGTAGGGGTTATAGCATTTGCCTTGCACATGATCAGGCCCAGTTTGTTCCCCAGAATCACATATAGTTCCCTGAGCTCAAGAGTGGTCCCTTGAGCAGTAGTAGTCAGTAGTAGGGTCTATGTACTGACAAGAGTAACCCCAAAACACCCCTGCCCCACCATAAAAGAATGGGATGGAATTTTACTTAGAAAATATCTCTACCAAATATGAAATAATAAGTCCCATTTTTCCAGAGGACACCCACCCCACCCCTAGAAAATTATTTCTCATATACAGCAAGGGAGAAAAAGGGAATTCCTGAAAATCATGGTGGAATTTGGAGAGCCATGCACAGAGCATCATCTTCTGTAACCCACCCCTAGTTCAAGACAATAATATAGGTTATTCCATCATTGGTCAACCCCTGTCACAGGTAAGACTTTAGAGACTCACCCAGACTTTGGGCATGCATGGCTAATCTATAGTTAACCTCCTTTTATTTTGGGGTTTGATTTTTATTTTGTTTTGTTTTGTTTGGGGCCACACCCTGTGGGACTCAGGGCTTACACCTGGCTTTGCACTCGGGGATCACTCATGGTGGGGTTTTGGGGAAATATATGTAATTCCAAAGATTTTTTAAATAATATTTTATTTAAGCACCATGGCTACAAACATGTTTGTAGTTGGGTTTCAGTCATAATATGAAGCTCACCACAAAGAATAGTGAGTGCAGTTAGAGAAATAGCTACACTAACAACTATCATGTTAATGATAGTTAATGTTAATGAGTGAGAGAAGTAGAATGCCTGTCTTGAATACAGACGGGGTGGCAGGAGGGAAATGGGGGGTCGTTGGTGGTGAGAATGTTGCACTGATGAAGGGGAGTGTTCTTTCTTATGACTGATTCCGGGGATTGAACCAGGGTGAGCAAGTACTATACTATGTACTATACCCACTGTACTATGTATCTAGTATCTACTATGTATCCCAGGACTTCCTTGTGTAGTTCATGATGCTTCAAGTGAGTCACAAACATATGGTTCTGTTTCCTGAACACAAACAAGGGCAGAAGCCAGGCCTGGGAGTTATGCCTCTCAGGATACTCTCCAAGGCTTGGCATCGGTTCCATGTTGACCTGTGTTCCATCCAACTTCATCTGCTTTCCTTCCTCCTCTTCTATCTCTAGTGGCAACTTACCAGAGAACTCTCTCTAGGGTCTTGTGCCAGTCACATCTACTTCCTCTTTGGCCCAGGAGTCAAAGAACTGGGAGAGATTTAAGTTGGTGCTAGCAAGCACAGAATAAACCTTGATGAAATAGATCAACTAAAGAAGAGAATTAAGGTTGCTGAGATAACTGACTGGAGCACAAATAGCCCTCTACATTATCCCAATGATGATGTTCCCAGAAAAGTGCCCGAACATCACCACATCAGGTATAGTGTTTCTCCATGTGCCCCAATCTGCCAATGTGGCCAGAAAATATATAATCAATTAAGAAATTAAAAAGGGAGATTATTAATCCAGGAGGATTTCTCAGTGGTCAGCAGCACTAAGACCTAAGTTCAAGATCTAATACCACCCCCAGCATCCTCTGAGTTCCCAAACACAACACTGACTAGAGCACTGAAATATGCAGCCAGTTGGAGAGAACAAAAAAAATTTTTGTTGTTGTTGTTGTTTGTTTTCAAAGAACAGACTGCTTTTCCTTATTGTAAGTTTGAGGTGTTTGTAGAAGAGTCTAAATAGCTATGCTAAACAATGCACATGTAAGATACAGCCCCTGAGAAAGGCCTAAGCATTTCTACCAGCCCCTCTGGCTGTGCTTCCAGCTGAAAACGCCTGCATTTCTTAAGACTAAAGTACCAGTCTGGAAGCCATTTGTGGAGAATGAACGAGGAGAAAGGGTGACCTCTGCTGGCAAGATGAGTTTTTTCCATCTGAATGTTCTCACAACTCAGCCAAGGGGGGGAAAAAAAAGTGAGCAGAGAGAATGGGAGGAGGTGACCAAGAGGGTGACAGGCTTCTCCCTGGACAAATGATTATTTTTCCACCCTAGTAATTTTTACAACCTCTTCAGCAAAAGGTCATTGTTAGTTTGGCTCGAGAACACTTTAGTGATGTGTAGAAATGAGATTGAATGAGGTTTGCACTGCGTCTCATAATTATTCTCTTCATAAAGAAATGCTTTCATTGGCAACTCATTCATTTGTTTTCTTTTCCTTCTTTCTCTTTGATATTTTATTAATGACATCAAGAATTTGCAATGGATTTTAAGATGTAAGGACTAATTAGAAAAAATGAAGGTGCTGCTCCAAATGTTTCGTTGCATTTGTTAGATAAATGCATATGTTAGGGATTAAAAAATGAAACATTTCAAATGGCCTCTACATTTCACGATTCAATGTTTTATTAAAAAAAAAAAAAACTTGAAATGAGTTCCTTGGCTTTTAAACTCAGCAATACTCAAATCAAACTCATGACCATAGCCTGCTCATTGAGCTGCTATGGATTTTGCTGCCCTGTGGTCCTTTCAGCACCTTTGACAAATAAAAGCAAGCCTGGTGCTACTGGCTCTCCAACAGTATTCAGTTATTAGTATTAATGTTCAATTATTTTCCCAAATCAGAAATGTCACTTTGGTCTTTAACTTGGCCAACTCTAATGCAAAACACTTCAAGTTTTTCAGGGAACTCCTGGGCAATATTTATTTTTTCTTATTTATGTTTTGGGGCCACACCAACAATATTCAGAGCTTATTCCTGGCAGGGTTTGGGGATCTATATGGGTTGGTGGAGTTTTAACCCTAGTTGGCCACATGCAAGGCCAACACTATACTAATTTCCTTGTGGGCAACATCTTTTAAGGCTACTATATTTTTAGTTGTCTAATGCTGCTGGCTTATATAATTATCGGTATGTGTATGTGATATGTAGTCAGAGGTATTTAGGGGAGAAAAAAAGAGAGGTACAGAAGAAAGATGACTTGAAACCCCATTCAAAGAGCTCTGGATCATATTTTGGTTGTTGGAGATCTAGAACTCAAAAAGATAGCAGTATCTAGTATCATGGAGTCCATGTTCTATCTATAATAAGACATTTTATAATTCAAATAAAGCATTTATTTAAATGTGTCCATATGCCTAATATATTTTTAAAAATTGAATTTCTGTCAGAAGCTCTTAATAAATCAGTGGGCCCTTTTCTCCTACTTCTCTCAGTGCAATGGGAGGCCAGATTACTATCTCTTTGGAAATCTGGCCTCATAGAAAAAGGGGAAGAGTATATTTCTTTAAGCTCTTGTCCCAGGTCCGTGCTGAGATGGGGAAGAAGGAGAGAACAAGAGTAAAATTCATTTCAATCATTTTTATTCTCAATATGTGCCATGATTTTCATAACTTCCTGCTTTTTGTTTGGGGTACACATCTGGCAGTGCTCCATTGCTCAAGGATGACTCCTGGGAGTGCTCAGGAAACCATGCAGTGCCAGCAATCAGGCTTCCAGTATACCCTTAAATCCACTGAGTTCTTTAACCTACTCTGACTTGTTTATATCATATAATAAATGAGTTCTTCAACTATCATAGTGACTTACTTAACTTAAGCTTCAGTAGATTGGACACTGGCCATTCACCCCCAAACCTTAAATCCCATCTTTGGAATCAGCATGGTTTTCTTCACCTGCACCAGGAATTGAACTTCTATTAACAAAGGCCCTAATGCTGCCCTGGCCACCAACTTGCTCCAGAGTGGGTTCATATAATAGTCTGAAGACTTGTAAACAGCAACAACTTGCTTTCAGGGCAGGTTTCCCTACATTGCCACCTAATGGTGAGATGAAAGCAGAAGATGCACCATGACACCCTGACTTCAACATAGGACCTGTGAAAAATCCAGGATCTATAATTATAGAAACCTGACTGTGACAACTGTGATTGAGGAGAACTGTTTGTTTGTTTGTTTGTTTTGGGGGGAGATCACACCTGGCAGTGCTCAGGGGTTACTCCTGACTCTGCACTCAGAAATCGTCCCTGGCAGGCACGGAGGACCATATGGGATGCCGAGATTCGAACCACTGACCATCTGTGTTCTCTCCGGCCCCATGAGGAGAACTTTTACTGAGACCGTGAAGAATGATTTTTGGAATTAAACAACTTATTATGCCCGGAGCCTGTAGTTGGTCTTATGGCAGGATATTCCTGAGTAGAGAATCCCTGGTTTTAGGCCAAAGGTTTTTCCTTTTTATTTCCCCCAACATTTGCTGAATCTATGCAAAAACAAAAGCAAAAACAAAAAAAAAAAAAAATACTGCCACCCATTTTTTTTTCTGCTTTTCTTTTTTATCTTTTAAATAGGGGATCCAGCCTTTTTCATAGAACAAAGTAAACACAAATTACTTTGTTTTACCTCATATTCTGCATTTTTTCTATAAAGTTAAGAAGGGAAAAAAAGGAAAGGAAGAAGACCAGGGGCCAAGTGGTCTCAGGTGCATTGGAGGAGAAAACTAAATATCCAAGCCGAAATCAACAACAATAGAATCAAGCCAGGGACAAAGGGTGTTGGTATAGGATGCACTCTGGAAACATTGGTGGAGGGAAGTCGACATCAGTGGTGAGAATGGCCCTAATTCGCTGCATAGCTGAAATCCAACTATGAAAGACTTTGTAAATTACAATGATCTCAATAAAATTCAATTCAAAAAAATAAATGAATCCTTGCTTTACTAAGAATACCAAGAAGATGTAAAATTCCTTGGAAGCAATACTCTTTTGCTGTTTTATTTTTAGAAATTGATTTTTAATAAATGCTAAGTGGTAGCAATTATTTAAATGCTAGAATGCATTCAATCTTTTTAAATAGATCTAAGACATTAAGTTCAAATTATTGGATTTATGACAAGAAATTGAAATGGCAATAAATAAAAATAAAGAAATAGATTCCTAAAACTGTATTCTATTTCTTCTCTTATTTGTTTTGAAGTCATACTTGACAGTACTCAGGGTTCATTCCCAATGGTGCTCAGGAGAATATGTGGAACCAAGAATGGAGCCCAGGTCTTCCACATACAAAATCTGCAACTTAGAACTATCTCCCTGGTTCTAGACATGTATTTCTTTTTTGTTTGGTTGGTTTTGGTTTGGGGGCCATACCTGGCAGTGCTCAGGGGTTACTCCTGGCTTTGTGCTCATAAATAGCTCCTGGCAGGCTCAGGGCACCTTATGGGATGCCAGGGATCAAACTGGGGTCCATCCTGGGTCAGCCTTGTGCAAGGCAAACACCCTACTATTGTGCTATTGCTCCGGCCCTAGACATATATTTCTTAACAAAGGAAGACTTCACCAATGTTATCCATATTCTCATTCCATTAAAAACCATCAACTAAGGAGTTTTCTGTAAGTACCTATTCATTTCCCTCATTGGATTAATATTCATTTAAGCACCTGTTGAAATCCACACATAACATTGGACATTGGGGAGAGAATAACGGATAAAGTCCAATGCCTTCGCAGTCCCTCTGGAACTGATGGGAGCATATTGAAGCCAGACATCAATCAACTCTTCCCAGCGGTAATGAGAAAATTACAACAGTGATGAGTGCTACAACCTAGAGGTAGGTGGTGCTATGAGAGCACTTTAGTTTTTCTCAAACCAAAACATTCTGTCTTGAAAATCCATCTGCACTATAGGTAAATCCAGCATTGCAGGATTCTGGCCTAAGGGCAGATTTTTCAAATCAAACATTCAGCCTCCACATTTTCTAGGCACAACCTGTACCAAGCAAATGCTAAGCTTCTTAGTCCAAAATATATTCAATTTCATTTAAATATATAGATCCGACTCCTATAGCATGTAAAGCACTGCTTCTCAAAGTTTAATAGACTCGGGAATGATTGGGAAGTAAGTTCAAAGACAGATGCTAAGACCTCAGATCCAGGGTGGAAGTTGGGATTCTGCATTTCTTTTTTCTTTTTTTTTGGGGGGGGGTCACACCCAGCAGTGCTCAGGGGTTACTCCTGGCTCCATGCTCAGAAATTGCTCCTGGCAGGCACGGGGGACCATATGGGGCACCGGGATTCGAACCGATGATCTTTTGCATGAAAGGCAAACGCCTTACCTCCATGCTATCTCCTGGGCCCGGGATTCTGCATTTCTAACAAGATCCCTGATGATACTTGGGATCATAGGCTGAGTGTTTCTTGTTTAGGCCAAGATGCCACACTAGCAATACTCTAAATCCCTTCAACCCCACAAGAATAGAAAGAAGTGAGAGTTTATTGCCTTTCCTACAGCCACTTTAGACCCCTGACTGTGGAATTGTGGCTTTCCCCTGGCACTAATTTGGTCCAAAAGAGTTGTAAGAAGATAAAATACAAAAAAAAAAAAAAAAAAAAAAAAAAAAAAAAAAAAAAAAAAAAAAAAAAAAAAAAAAAAAAAAAAAAAACAAGGAATTGGGCTTCCCTTCCATCATCCCTGCCTTTAATCTATTCATGATAAGTGTCTACAGCCCTCACACCACAACACAGAGATCTGTCATAGTGTCACAAAAGACACAGAAAAATCAGGAAGTGAGGTGAAAATCTCACTGACCTCTAGCAGCTTTTGTCCAGACCCTCAATAAATTTCTGGAGGTGGAGAATTGTCTTCTAGTCTTGGTGGTGCATATTACACTTGACTGCAAGTTGAGGTGCAGCTTTCAGAATGTTTTTAGAACACTTTCAGAACTTTTAGAGTGATGCTGCTCAAATCCCACCTTCAGAAATTCCAGTGAAATGGATCTGGAGAGAAGACTGAGCAGCAGGACTGTTCAAAACTTTCCAGGTAACTTGGGCATGCAGACAAGCTTTGGAGGCACTGAATTCCTGGTTACCTGTTTGGTGGGCACAGAGGTGTCCATGTTCAAGCTCCTAAAGCACAGGTACTCTGCTCCTTTCTCCTTTTGCAGATCCAGTGCCCAGGGTAGAATGTAATGGAGAATTAGAGGAGCCTGATCATTTCTGACTGAAAATAAACTCCTATACTAGACTCAAACTGAGGCAGATACATTGAACTATCTGGATCCAGTGTGTTTGGGTTTTGGGTTTATTATGCTGTACTGAGGATCTAACTCAGGTCTCCTGCATGTAAAGCATGCACTTTCCTACTGAGGCACATCTCTGATCCTGAGACTCAGTGCTTTTTTTTGTTTTATCAACCCGACAAATTCTTAAAAGATAACAAGAAATTCTAGAGAGATAGCCCAAAATACTAGAACATATTTTTTGCATGTAGAACGTTCAGATTCAATCCGCAACACTTTATGGGCTCCTGAGAACCTTCAGGAACAACTTGCAAGCACTGAGGTGAAAGTAGCTCCTGAGCACTGTTAACTACAGTCAAAACAATAAAAATTGAAATATGGCCCATGGAGGTAGAGCATTTGCCTTTCATGTAGAAGGTCATTGGTTCGAATCCCAGCATCCCATATGGTCCCCCAAGCCTGCCAGGAGCGATTTCTGAGCTTGGAGCCAGGAGTAACCCTTGAGCACTGCTGGGTGTGACCCCAAAACCAAAAATTAATAAATAAATAAATAAATAAATAAATAAATAAATAAATAAAATATGGCCCAGAGAAATAGTACAAGAGGTAAGATATTTAATCTACATGTACCCAACCATAGTATTACATATGATATTACATATGTATTACTAGTCCCAGTACCACAAATAGTTTCCCTAATATTGCCAGGTGTCACTCCTGAGCACAGAGTCAGAAAGAACCTCTGAGCAGGGCCGGAGAGATAGCATGGAGGTAGTGCATTTGCCTTGCATGCAGAAGGACAGTGGTTTGAATCCCAGCATCCCATATGGTCCCCCGAGCCTGCCAGGAGCGATTTCTTAGCATAGAGTCAGGAGTAACCCCTGAGCTCTGCCGGGTGCGACTCAAAAACAAAGCAAACAAAAAAAGAACCTCTGAGCATCACTAGGTATGGCCAAAAAAATAAATAAATAAATAAACCACAGATTTTTAATTAATTAATTTAAAATATATAGGAAAAATAATAAGAAGCAAAAAAATATAAAAGGTTTCCATCAAAAATGTTAGTAAAAGGCCTGGAGATGTACAGTAAGCAGGGTGCTGTCATGCCAGGAGTACTGCCTGAGTGCAGAGCCAAAAATAAGTTCTGAACACAGCTCAGTGTGACTTCTCCCCAAAAAAGTTAGTAAAATAGCAATGATAGAAATAAATAATGTTGAAGAACAAATTAGCACATTGGGAGACAAGAGTGAACAAGTGTCCCAGAAGAAGAAAAGGAAAACTAAAAGATAAAGATGATGAAGATATAAACAGGTATGTTTAATACTACAAATAGGTATGAGTTACTAATATATTTGCCTAAAAATAGGTTACTAGTTACTAGTACCTATTTATATTTCATTGTATTCTTTATCTAGTACTAATATTTTGTGTCTAATTATATAGATAATAAAACTCAGTTAAGAGAAAAAGATAAAACTAGAGAGAAGGTGCTGAGGACATAGGACAGGATTAGGATATGACACAAGAGATAGGATAAGATTCCCAGCACCATTTGGCCTCACAAACTTTACATGATAGAAACCTGGAGGCCCCTCAGGCACTTCTGAGTATGCTCCTGGCTCTGGAGGCTCCTGAAACACCACTCTAGAGATCTAAAAAAATTAGGAAGAAGAAATATTTGAGTTCTGTCTCTCCCTTCTCTCTTTCCCTCTCCATCTCCCTCTCTACTTCCTGTTCCCTCTCTCTTTCTCCTTCCCCACCTCTTTCTCCCTCCCTCTCCCTCCCTCTTCTCAGATAAAAGAAATAAAAATAAATATTTGAATACATTGGTATATGTGCATGCATGTATATATAAAATCAGAAGGAAAATATCTACATGTATTAGAATAGAATGTAAGGACTAGAGGATAATCTAGGGGTAGAACACTTGCCTTGCATGCAGCTGGCCTAGGTTCAATCCCAACATTACATTTGAACTTCTTCAGAAGCACCTCCTTAGAAAGAATCCCTAAGCACAATGTTAGAGATAAACCTTGAACATCACCACCAGTTATGGCCTAAAAGCAACAAAATAAAATAATAAAATAGAATAAATAAAATGTAAGAAAAATATTTAATTTCTAAAAGTAATCCCAGAAAGTAGGTCACATACAAAAGAACAAGAATCATATTGACATCAGCACTATGATTAGATAGAAAAATATTAGATTGAATAATATTTTCAAAGAATTCAGAGAAATGGGGTTTAGTCTCTAAATACCACTTGTCTAAATGATTCAAATGCTAGGATGATACTCTCAGTCACAGAAGATATACTGCAGAAAAATGTGCAACTATTGGACATATTTTAGCTGATAAGCTATAGAAGATTTAAAACATGAGATTCTGCAAGAGGTATGAACAACAATGATCAAATACCTTGATAAATATCCTTTGTATCAAGGATATTCATCCTTAATAAAAACTAAAATCAAGCTAAGACTAAAGAGAAATAAACTGCATCTAGAACAAAATGGAATTAAAAGTCTCAGTTAGATCAATGTGATAGAGATGGAGAGAGGAGAAAGCAGGAAATGTAAATGTTTATCCTGGGAGGTATATGGATAGCACCACAAATAGAGCTAAAGAAGTGCATGCAGCCAACAGGGTTCAATTCCTGAAACCCTATAGAGTCCACCAAGTCTCTCCAGGAGTGTTCCAGGAGTAAGACCTGAGTGTGAGCTTATTGGGTGTGGCCCCAAAACAATAAATAAATAAATAAATAAATAACCCTGGGTAAAAATTAGGGAGCTACAGACATATCATTAAAAAACACAAGTAGACTTAGAGAGAAGCATTGAAAAAGACCTTTAAATTTTTAAGTTATTTAAAAAATTAGGTTGGTTAAAATAATTCTAGGACCAGGATGATAGCTCAAAGGCCAGGATATCATGCTTTGTAAGCTGGAGCCCAAAATTTTATGCTGAAGTGCCTCCAGGGAACAATTCCACTAGCATCATACTAGATGTGAATCAAAGGAAACAACATTAGGTCAAAGTGTTTTACATGCAAAGTTACAAAGGGAAACAGGTTGAACTCACTTGTTAAATGGCAAGGATGAAGAGTTGGGATATTTTTATTCTCTAGTTCTGATATGTATTATTTACATATTTAAATTCTGATGTGTGCTATTTACATATTTAAATTCTGTGGTATGTTATTTGCAAATAGCAAATAGGACACAGCCAAGGTAAAAATCAAAAGAATGGGGTAGAGATGATTGTTGTAGTAGCCAAGAGAAAGGTGAGTTACTTTATTAAACTCTCCAAAATATCTTATTTAAGAATAGTAAGTTATGAGGAGAATTCTGTAGGACACACATCGCCAATGTCTGCACTAAACATAAGAGAAAATTGTACATATTCATACCAGAAACACAGATAGTCCTAATTCTCCCCATTATCACTGCTTCCTGGTGCTTATACCTTGGGCAGCCTCCCCAACTTAAGTAAAGACAGACTCTGATCTATTCTAACCCATATAGCTGGCAAAGGTGATAAGAAAGTGGAATATGTATAACACCAGTCTCCTCTCACTTGTAGATTTTTTGGAGGTGGGGAAACACCCTGGCTTTGGCTCTGAGCTCAAGGATCACATCTGGTAGGACTTGGGGAACGGTATGTGCTGTTGAGAATTAAACTCAGGTCAGCTGTGTGAAAGGCAAGTGCCTTGCCCACTGTGTTATTTCTCTGACCACCCCCTCTCCTGAAGGTTTTGATGAAGCAAGTAGCCTCAGGACAGGGATGGAGAATACCTATAGCGGACAATCACATGGACATGGAAAATTGATCATTCCTCCTGCAAGGTCCTAAATCCTACCAACAACCACAGGGATTCAATACAACTACAGGGACTCTGCCTCAGACAAGATCTCTGACTAACCCACAGCCCTGTCCCACTGAACAGCAGGCATAAAATCACTTGAAACAGCTAAGCCCTGCCTGAGGTCTCTCAAAGAAACTGTGAGAGGATAAATGTGTTTTCTTCCCAGCCACTCTGTTTTTAAAAACCCTATAACACAGCAACATAAAACTAAGACAAGGGGTATAGACAAAGATCTCAAAAGTCGCATAACACTTTTCTTTCTTTTTCGTTAAATATTTTAATATTTGTAATCTTTTATTGAACCCATTATGATTTACAAAGTTCTTCATAGTTGGATTTCAGACATACAATGTTTCAGAGCCAGTTCAACTACCTCTCTCCACTCATGCTCCCAGACTACAGACTGCATCCCATGCCACCACCCCTGCCCAGAGTCTACCAGCATAGCAGGCCCATTTTAAGTTTAGATTATTAAAGTTTGGGTTTCATGATTTCATTATTGTTGATTTTGGCTTGGAAAATCATGTCACATTTAGGGTTTTTTTTTTGGGAGGGGGGTATTTGTTTGTTTTGGGGTTTTGGTTTTTGGGCCACTACCAGCAGTGCTCAGGAGTTACTCCTGGCTCTGCACTCAGAAACCGCTCCTGGCAGATTCAAGGGACCAAATGGGATGCCAGGGATCAAATACAGGTCCGCCTGAGTCTGCAAAGTGCAAGGCAATCGCCCTACCTCTGTGCTATCACTCCAGCCCCAGTTCTGTCCTTTTTATTTTTTGGGGGGGGAGGGGGGAGTCCACATGTGTTTTTTTGTTTGTTTGGTTTTGGTTTTGGGTCACACCCGGCAGTGCTCAGGGGTTACTCATGTCTGTCTACTCAGAAATAGCTGCTGGCAGGTACGGGGGACCATATGGGACACCGGGATTCGAACCAACCACCTTTGGCCCTGGATCGGCTGCTTGCAAACGCCGCTGTGCTATCTCTCCAGGCCCTAGTTCTGTCCTTTTTAAACACCACCAATGCACCTAAGATCTCTTGGCCCCCACAAATACTTCATATTTGTGTTTCTTCTCTCCCACTCAATTTTTTTTCCTTCCTTTCACTTTACTATGGGGCCAAGAGTGTTCAAGACAATTCCCATTTAAACCATTGCATTTCTTCATGCAGCTATAAATGATATCACTATCTATTTGTCCTTTTTCTTCTGGCTTACCTTCCTTTTTAATTTTTTGGGCAATGCTCAGTGCTCACAAGCTCCTCTCAGCTTAGTGCTCCAAGATGCTTTGGGGACCATCCAGGATCAGATGGTGCTTTTGGAACAATATAAGATCAGAGGTCAAACCTGGGCCTGCTTCATGCAAAGCATGCGCTCAAACCTCTTGAGCTGGTTATATTCATTCTTGAGCACAGAGCCAGAAATAGCACCTGAGCACCATATGGCATGATCCAAATTCCTCCCCAAAAGAAAGAAATAAAAACATGCCCAGATCCAAATCTGTCTGTGAAGGTTTGTAGCAAAGTCATTAATAATAACTAAGAACAGGAAATAGCCAAACTCCTAGAACTGGTGACTGGAGAGACAAATAGCACTGTACCAAGTGCTAGGTTACATTCCCAGCTTCAAGGGGCACCAGCAAAGACCCTGAGGCATCTCCATGTGGAAGGCAGAGTTCAAGGCCCACATGCTATAGGGGTTCCTGTAAATGGTTCTCTGGGCAAGACAGGAATAGGGATATGAGGAGCTGGTCAGCATTGCAAGGGCCAGAGATGCAAGGGACAGAAACCAAGGAACTGAAACCAAGGACAGGGGGGCCAGCGGTGGTGCTGGAGGTAAGGTGCCTTGCCTGTGCTAGCTTAGGACGGACCGCGGTTCGATCCCCCGGTTCCCCATATGGTCCCCCAAGCCAGGAGTGACTTCTGAGCACATAGCCAGGAGTAACTCCTGAGCATCACTGGGTGTGACCCAAAAACCAAAAAAAAGAAAAAAAAAGAAACCAAGGACAGGAGGGAACGTTTTGGAGCTAGGACAATTACATGTGTTAATGTTGGTGGAAGTTAGACAATATTAATATGTCAAACACATAAAAATACATATATTTTCGGGCTGCAGAGGTAGCACAGCAGGTTGGAGGACTTGACCCCCAGCACTACATATGGTCCCCTGAGCACAGTCAGGAGTGATCATCCCCCAAGCCACAGAGCCATAGAAGCAAACACCTCCCCACCAGCATTGCTGGGTGTGACCCCCAAATCAAAAATAAAGAAATATATACTCCAATGTGTGAGGTGTCTTCCTCAGTGAAACTCACTTAAATATATATGCATAAAATTTTTTATATGTCAAGTACACCTTTTGACAATTTCTGGAACCTGATCCCCACCCTGTCCTGCACTCTAGCCAGAACAAGACAAAAAAGGTGTGTGAATTGTGGTGGTTCAAATTACTGTAGCTGAAAAGATAGTACAAAGATTGGAGTGTCTGCCTTGCATGTACCTAATCTAAATTATCGTACCACATGTTCACTAAGCATTGCCAGGTACCCACCCTGGAAGTCCCTGAGCACCACCACCAGGTGTGGCCCTAGAGGCTCCCAAGAACTGCAGGTACCTAGGTTTATCTGTAAGGCCTGAGCAATAGAGAATTCGTGGACCTCTACATTGAACCCACAGCCTGGTTGTCAGAAGTGCAGGAAGAGGCCAACCCTAGACCTCCAGAACACCACTTAGGAGGTCTCTCCAGAATGATCCTAAAATAAAATCAATTATTGTCGAGAATAAAGCCTCCATGAAGAGAGTAGGAGAGTTTGGGCAGAATCAAAGGGAGTGAAGAAGAAAGGGAAAGTATGAACTTTGATTTCTTGGAGCACTTCTCTGGACATTTCACTTTGGAGATAGGGAATGTTTATAGCCTAATCATTGTTACTTTCATTTCATTCAAGGCCAGGAGTTACTGAGGCCTTGAGTCCAACCACTTGAAAAACAGGCCCCTCCACACACACACCCCACATCCTCAGCCCTATTTGCTCCAAATTGACTTTGCCTAGGAATGCCCCATAAATGGACCATTAGCAGCCAACAAAGAGATTAAGAAATAATTCTGTTTAAGCAAAGGCACAGTTTAAGGGGGAAAAAAAAAAAAACGATCCTGATATAAGAATGTTCTGTTTCTGCTATCTTCTATGAACCAAAGGAGCTAAGGTTTTGAGGTCACAGTCAGCCTGACCATATTTTGTTCTTATCTTCCCATTTTCTCCTCCGTAATGAAATTTAAATAGCTTGCTATCGCTAAGTAAATAATTGGCGCCATAACAGCCTTCTGGAAGCTTTTAATTGTGTCAAACCAGCTCCTCAATTCTAAACATTCCTTACAACCAAATGATATTTAGAGCTCTGGGTGTCCTCTTAGCAGATGGAGATAGGAACACAAAATGGGATAAGAGGGTGGGAACTTCTTATTAATCATGTCTGAGCTCATTTATCTCCAGCTCACAAAATGCCCCCAGAAACATCCCTGACTTGGTGAAGGTTGTGGGGGGGTGGAAGGTGGGAGGGGATCTTACAAGAGAAGCAGACTCTGGATTTCAGTCCCTCAAAGGCCAGCTCTGTGGTTCGAAGCCAAGTAGTCAGAGCCCTCTTTGAACTTCGTTTTCCTCCCATGAACCTAAGACTGCCCTACAGCAAGAGTATTCATTAAGGATCAGGGCTCAGACTGCTTCTTTCCACTCCTAATCCCACCCTACCTTCTCCACTTCCCTTTCCAGCTATGCTCCCCCCTTCTGTGCCCTTATGATTTTAATATTTCTAGCTGCTAAGGGTCCCAGTCCCTCTATCATTGACCAAATCTCACAGCATCTGCTCTTACTGTCTGCAGATTGCAGCAGAAAGTGTCATGTGTGCTCTGTGCCAATCCGCTTCTGCACCAATCTGCTGACTCCTGACTACAGGCTGATCTCCCAGCAGGGGTCACCAAATCCTCTTGTGTGAGGCCCAGTGGGGAGAAGGCGACCAGTGAGGACTGTCCCTTCTGGACAGCATCCCGCAGCCCATCCACAGCCCACCCCAGTGACAGCGCTCGTCACTCTGTGGTCCATGTTTACTGACTGGTCCCCATGCACACACTGAGTCATTTGTCCCTTTCTCCCTGTACCGGATCTAGTTCCACCCCACCCTGAGTGCATGTCTGCTATGAAGAGGTGACATTTTTCAGGACATACTCCAAGGTGTCTGTGCTCATCATGACTCCTTTCTCACTCTGGCCAGAAATGTTCACAATCTCAAGCTCCTGTCTCAACTAATTTGCAGATCCTGGGTATGAAGACATTGAGAGAGTCCCAACATTTAAAAGAGCCTATTTTGCATTGCCAGTCCATTCCTGGCACCACTGGTCCCCAGAGCATCTCTATAAGTGACCTCTGAATACCAGTAGTGTGTCTCCAAAAAACAAAAACAAAGCAAAACAAAAACAACCAAGATAGACCTGTTCTTCTTGGCAATTAATTCTCTACCCTGGCACCCTTTGTACCAGCCTGACCTGAAGGCAGGAATGGAAAGATTGAGTCATGCAGCCTGGCTCCTGGGCATTCTATCCATGTGTGTGGTTCCTGCAGCTTGCTTGGGGGACTCCCTGTCACTCAGAGTTCCTGGGTCCAGCCAAAACCCTGTAAAGGCAGAGTTCTAGCCCCCAAGAGGTTAAAGTATAGGGAACCCCAAAACTAACCAATACAATCTATTTTCAATTTGGATAAATTGTGGGGAGCCCCAACAAGTGGTGCTCACGACTTACTTTTGGCTCTATGCACAGAAATCATTCCTGACAGGGCTTAATAGATTATATGGGATTCCAGAGATCAAACTGGGTTGACCATAT
Source organism: Crocidura indochinensis (assembly GCA_004027635.1). Classification (NCBI taxonomy): domain Eukaryota; kingdom Metazoa; phylum Chordata; class Mammalia; order Eulipotyphla; family Soricidae; genus Crocidura; species Crocidura indochinensis. The sequence continues at coordinate 1,124 of PVKC010002175.1, read as the reverse complement.
GCAAATGCCCTACCTACTGTACTATATAGCTCTACCTCCAGAGTGAACTTTTTTGAAGTAAACAAAAAGGGCTTCTTATTCTTGACATCTTCAAATAGGCATCTCACCTATCAGAGCAGGTGAGCTTGGAGATGTTCCAATTGGGTGATCCTTGAGGCTATTCATGGCTTTCTCAGGATAACCCAACCATGTTCGGGAACCATGTGCAGAACCAGGGTCAATGGTAACAAAGTCAGAAAACAAACCTTATACTCTCTTGAGTTCTGGAAGATGTGAAGTTTCAGCTAGAGGGATCAGCCCTGCTTTCCAAACAGAGAATGGCAACCCTGTTCGAAAGTAACCCTAGGGGTAAAGGATAAAAAGTGTGTAAAAAGTGGAGCCTGATAAGGGGGAGAAAGACTGGAGATGAGCTTAGGGGAGTTAGGAAGGAGTGTAACATTATCATTAATTAAGTATATGAGTTCTAAACTATCAGTGAGAATCACGGTCCAGTTGGTTATTATTGTTGTAATCTAGATTTAAATATATTCAATACCTTAATTTATGTCTCATGATCAATAATTAAATTATTTCCTCTTACTCATCAAAGTAGAATGGGAACTTAATAAATAATGTATTTTCATTACAACATTAATGAGGAAAAAATAAAACACCAGCTCTGCCCACACTGAGGAAAGCAATGATTTTTGAAGACCTACTTATATGCTAAGATTTTTTTTTTATAAGTCCAAGTTTCCAAGACTCTGTTTTTGACATTAAGGACCTGTTGCTGTCATTCCGGCTGTGGCCATAACAAGAGAACCACCTGGAGGAAATTAAATCCAACCATCTCTCAGAGAACAATAACATGAAAATTCAGGCCAGAGTGGTGGTGCTCAAACTAAGTAGGGCATTTGCCTTGCACACGCTAACCTAGGATGGACAGCGGTTTGATCCCCTGATGTCCCATATGGTCCCACAAGCCAAAGGCTATTTCTGAGTGCATAGCCAGGAGTAACCCCTGAGCATCACCGGGTGTGGCCCAAAAACCAAAAAGAAAGAAAGGAAAAAAAGAAGGAAAGAAGGAAAGAAGGAAAGAAAGAAAGAAAGAAAGAAAGAAAGGAAGGAAGGAAGGAAGGAAGGAA
>PVKC010002174.1:0-45062 GCA_004027635.1 Crocidura indochinensis | reverse complement strand
TTGTGGAAATATCAGCTTTATTCGGTGGAAATAACTGAGGTCCAATGACCCAGCGTCAGTTCCAACCCAAAAGCCCTCCAGCCTTCCAAAGACTTCTCTTTTATACATTAGAGTCAGGTACCACCCTAGGGTAGGGGCAGAAAGCCAGGTCACACCCTAGAGTAGGGTCCAATCACTGATCAGGGTAGGATCAGGGTGGGTCCAGAAATGTTTATACATAAAAATTCCAAATCATGATAAGATTAGAAATGTTTACATATGCAACATCTCCATATCGCTTTCCATAAAGGTTGGACTAGACAGCATTCCCACCAGCAGTGAAAAAGAGTTCCTTTCTCTCCATATCCCCGCCAACACTGCTTGTTCTCATTCTTTGTGCCAATCTCTGTGATGTGAGGTGGTACCTCATAGTTGTTTTGATTTGCATTTCCCTGATGATTAGTGATATGGAGCATTTTTTCATGTGTCTTTTGGCCATTTGTATTTCTTCTTTATCAAAATATATGTCCATTTCTTCTCCCCATTTTTTGATGGGATTAGGTGTTTTATTTCTTGTAAAGTTCTGTCAGTGCCTATTTTGAATATTAGCCTTGTATCTGATAGGATTGGATGAATAGTTTCTTCCGTTCAGTGGGTGACTCTTGTATCCTGGGCACTATTTCCTTTGAGGTGCCGAAACTTCTCAGCTTAATATATTCCCATTTGTTAATCTCTGCTTTCACTTGTCTGTAGAGTGTATTTTCCTCTATTTACCTGTTGGCCTGAATGTGCCTCATTTTCCCTTTGGTCATTGATTTTTTTTTTATTTCACCCTTTTTCCTTCCTAAGCTGCTTATAATATACATTAAAATCATATTTAAATTTATTTTAAATATATATTTATATTTTATTTTAGATTTATTTTCGTTATTATATTGGAATCTTTATTATATTGTACATCTTTATTATTGTACATCCATATTATATTGGCTGTATTTTTCTCTTGAGAATTGGTCTTATTTTCACCTAGCTATCACTTTTTGCTAAGTAATGTGAAATTGGTTTTCATATGTTATATAATGTATCTTTTCTCCTCCTGCATAATTCTTATGTTTTTAAGTTATAATTTGTCTTTAGTAATTTTATTATTATGTGATTTGGTGTAGTAGCATTCTCTTTTGAGATTCTTTCAATATGTGGTTTAGAGATGCTATTAAATTTGGACAAAGTTGACTATCTTGTCCCAAAATATTCTTCATTTCAAAGGGTTTTGGTTTTGTGGGTCATAACAATTATGCCCAGGAGTTTATAGTGGCTTTGTGCTCAGGAATTCATCCAGAAGGGGTCAAGGGACCACATGAGTTGTCAGGCATTGAGCCCAGGGATGCCAGGGATTGAACCCTTGTATGCTAGGCAAACACCTTTTTTGCTGTTCTATTGCTCAGGACCTCCTAAGTATTTTTTCTACATGATATATGTAGATATGATTGCTTGATATTGTCCCATAGGACAAAAATGTGTTCATTTCTTTTTATTTTAATTTTTCTTTTTTAATAATATCTTTATTCAGCTCCATGATTACAAACATGTTTGTCGTATAGATAAATTAAAAAAACATTTTTATTGTTATGGATGTTTCAGGTTTAGAAATATTTTATTTTTTCAGAGTTTAGATCTTAAGGACAAGCCTGATACTCACTATTGTCCAAAGTGTAATTTTGAGCATTATTAGTATCCAATCTCTAACTTTACTTTGAAAGGTAGTTCTCTGGTATAGGGCAACAAGGTTACTTTACACAATCTAAAATTCTAAGCTAAATAAATTCAGCTCCACATTATACTTTTTATAAACTCAGTTACAAGTTAGCTGTAGTTGGTTGCTGTAAACAGAGTACTCAGACATGAGCTACAATTTCTGCCCTAACTTCTATTTTACTAAAGGGGAAAAAGATGAAGCACCCAGTGAGGCTATTAATTTTTTTATAATGATCTTTATTTAAACACCGTGATTACAAATATGATTATAGTTGTATGATTACAGTCATGTAAAGAACAACCCCCCCCCTTCACCAGTGCAACATTCCCACCACCAATTTCCCAGATCTCCATCTTCCCCATTCCCCTACACCTGTACTCGAGACAGGCTTTCCACTTCCCTCATTCATTCACATTGTTATGATAGTTTTCAGTGTAGTCATCTCTTCAACTGCACTCATCACTCTATGTGGTGAGCTTCATGTCATGAGCTGCACCGACCAGCCTTCATCTCTCTTGTCTCTGAGATACTGTTAAAAATGTCTTTCACTTTTCTCAAAACCCATAGATGAGTGAAACCATTCTACCATTCTGCGTCTTTTTTTTTTTTTTTTTTTTGGTTTTTGGGTCACACCCAGCAGTGCTCAGGTGTTACTCCTGGCTCCATGCTCAGAAATTGCTCCTGGCAGGCACGGGGGACTATATGGGGCACCGGGATACGAACCGATGACCTTTTGCATGAAAGGCAAATGCCTTACCTCCATGCTATCTCCCGGGCCCCTAGGCGGTTCGTAATGGATCTTATAGAACATTAGCTGAATGTATTAGTTGCCAGGTTTGTTGTGACCAAAATCTGCAAACAGAGTGGTTTAAAACAATGGAAATGAAGACATTGGTGGTGGGAAATGTGCACTAGTGAAGGAATTTGTACATTGTATGACTGAAACTCAATCATGAATAATTTTGTAACTGTGGGAAAAAAAACCCACAATTGGATTATGAACAATCTTGTAACTATAGTGTTTAAATAAAGTACTTAAAAAAAAAACGACTTCAAGATCAAAAAAAAACAACAACAATGGAAATGTATTATCCCATAGTTCTGAGATTACATGTAACATATTAAGGCATTTCACAGCATCAATCTCCTTCTTAAACCAGTAAGAGACGTTTCCACCTTTTCTTTTAGCTTCTAGTGGTTCCTTGGCAAATTTTGGGAGTCCTTGCTTTTCACTTGCTCACTCTCACCTCTCTCCTCATGTTAGATTGCATCCTTCCATCTTGTGAGAACCCAGTCATTTGGGGTATGGGACTCACTGATCATTTTGGTAGGACTTCATGTTAGTTTAATGCTTGCCTCTTGTGATTCTTTTTCCAAAAAATACCCTGCATTCTGGTAATGTGGGAAATAGGACATCTGCACAACTTTATTTTAGGCACCATGGTTTACAATACTATTAGAGTTAGAATTCTTGCATAGTCATTCCAGCACCACACCCTACTAGAGTGTCCATTTCTCTCTACCATTGTCCCAGTGTCCCTTCACCTTCATGACCTGCCCCTTACACACACACACACACACACACACACACACTCACACACACACACACTCACACACACACCTATGATAAGCTTCATGCTACAAAACTTCTTTTCTAAATTTTTGGAAGGGTGGAAAGAGATTCAAATCAGACTTTTATTTTCCATGTCTCTCAAATTCATTATTTTGTTGAGAGCTTTTAATAGACCTTACCATTGAAATTGTATAAATATAGTTTAATCTAGCTTTATCAGCCATTCAAAAATTGTAGTAAGTGTGAACCATACATATTACGTCCAAAGATTTCATTTCATCTAAGAGTTGGAGCCATCCAGGCTTCCCAGGAGGCTCAGTGATTGTTCCAGAAGTGGAACCAATTACCAGAAATCTCTGAAAGAAAAACTGAAGATAAATTTGGGCTTTGTATTTTTATACAAGATTTTCCAAATCTGGGCATCCTGAACTGGTCTCAGTCCAGGAAGGATTACTGAGGAACAAGTTAGTTAAAAGAAAATTCACATTTAATGATCACTCTCTCTTCTCAGTTTTGTATCTAGGTGTTAAGCTGCAAAAAGGAAAATACACTTGAAAAATATTGCGGGGCCAGAAAGATAGAACATGAGTTAAAGTCCTTGCCTTGTATGCAGCCAGCCCTGGTTTGAACTCCCAGCACCACATATCCTGAGCACCCTCAGGAATAATTCCTGAGAATAGAACCAAAGAGTCCTGAGCAAGGCTGGGCATAACCAACTGCCTTCCCTTCTTCCTCCCAAGCAGTTTGAACTACCTATACTTTTATTGCATTCAATTTTTTTCTTATACTCAACACTAGCAAAAGTATTGAACTAGAAAACTAGAAAACCTATAATTAAAATAAAAAGATATCTGAAGAGATAGCATAGCAGGTAAGACACTTGCCTTGCATGCAGTCTACCTGGATTAAATCCCCAGTATCCCATATGGTCCTGGAGCAGTGCAGAAGTAATTCCTGAGTTCAGATTTAGGATTAACCCCTGAGCATCACCAGGTATATTCCCACTCCGAAAGATGACCGGAACTTGAATTTTTGACTAGTTTATGGAAAAAGTGGATTTCATGTCTGAGAGATATGCACAGTAATCTAGGCTGTAAGACCCTAGAGACATGCACTTCACCAAGTAATCTGAATTCGATGTTCTATTTATTGTCCTCATATGGCTTTCAATAGCTAAAGGTAATCACATAATTTATTTTTCATTCTCTGATTTAATAAATAAAGTTTCAGCTTCACTCAAGCAAGACCTTGTTTGCCTTCTTCATAGCTGTATTCACAGTGGTAAGCACTATATTCTAAAGCAGATCATACAGTAAATGCTCAAATACATCCAAGGATGAGCGTAAGAAAAAATGGAATCATTAATAGACACTCTCCTGAGAAGAATATTAAAACTTATTTACTCAAATGTGGTAAATATTTTAAACATTAGTGATTCTAAGCCAACTATTGTATTTCATAAGTCATTTTATTTTAAACAATTAAAATATGAACATGTACAACTTCACCCATCTACATCATTAAGGAGCATATAACTCTTTTCCTCTTGAGTTCAAAATATTATTTATAGACTATGTGTTCATAAGACAGAAATATTTCTTAACATACAACAGACATTTCTTTGTAGTGAATCATTGCTGTCCACATTGCTCGTAGTATGAAGCAATCATGTTATTAGCAAGGCTGCTAAAAGTGGTTAACATTTATTGAGCACTTAGTACATGACAGGAAGTGTTTTAAAGGTTATATATTATGCACATCTCACAGAACTATCCTCTTCAATTGCTTACAGTAACTTAGTTAATATGTGACAGAATTGGAACCAAGGAGATATAATTCCTGTCGATTTCTTAAACTTGACTTGTTACTATAAAACCATTAAGTCATTCATTTAACATATAATGAATATTCCGTAAGTGTTCTCCACGTTCTCACTTTTATAAGTTATGCCTTTGAAAGACTTTTGGCTATTAACATTCTTAAAAAAGAATTAAGGTATGTCATCAAATGAATCATAACCGAAGCTCAGAAGGCAATTCTGGAGCAATTATCTCGAAAATGTCTTGCACAATAAAGCACTGATTAGAATGGAATACAGTTTCTTTACTTAGTCGAAACATTTTTATTAGTAAGAAGCAGAAATCTGCACAACATAACCACTTATCATAAGGGGTGATTTATTTGTTGGAAACAAGGAAACAAGGATATCTTGAAGAAACCCAAATAGGAGGACTGCATTTTGTTAAAGCAGGATTTGACAAGTAATTTAAATCTACCCTCTGTCTTTTTCTCTCTCTGGACTCACCATGTGAAGTAAAATTTACATATCTGCATAATTAATTCTCAATTGTCCTGCTTTCTTTTTCCTACTTTGCTTTGCTGATAGAATTGATAAGGAGGGGAAAGATGGCTGATCAACAAGTGGGAGTTGTACCTTGGAAGAGTTGTACAGAGATATGTCTGTTTAGAAGGCAAGAAAAAATTTCCTTTAGGATGGAAGCTAATAAATGAAACAAAAAAGGTAAACAGATAACATGAAAGTCAGAGATACAGAGAACAGAATGACTGTTGTCTCGTAAGGTGAAAAAAATGTGTGAAGAGTAACAGAGATGCTTAAATTACAAATCTGTGGTTTAAAATAAATCTCATGGGATTGCAAAGTCCAAACTGGCAACAATAGTTAATGATATTGCAGTGTGTATTGAAAGTTGCCAAGAGAGTAAATCATAAATGTTCTCACATTGGATTAAAAAAAACCAAATAATTTCATAACTTTATATGGTAAGCAGATATACTGGAGTGACCAGATTGTAGCATATACAAATATCAAATAGCTATTTGAATATAATAGCTATTATAATAGTTATAAGAGAATGTAGTAGTTATTTGAAATGACTATAAAGTAGGTCAGTCAGAGTGCAATAAAAAACATTTTTAACTGATGTTTCTGTCCTCAACGTGGAAGTTCAGAACCTACTGCTAACCTATGTGTTTGTTTCAGGTTTTCAATGCTGAATTTCTAGAAAGATCTCATTCATCCACTTTGTTTCAATGTCAAACCTGCTCTATTGATTGTAGTTGGGCAACTGACTGGATCCATTTGAAGGCCTATTACTTTGGATGAAGAGGTCTGGATTTGGGCTGATGAGGGCAACTGAAAAGAAAAGTGCCCAAAATGCTAACTATGACTTTCAAGGTGACAATCTAGGGGAAAGAAGAGATTTAAAAGTATTAGTTTTCAAGTATTAGTTTTACAAGATCAGTTGCATTTATATACATAGATATATATATATATATAATCACCTCATTCTTAGAATTTGTGAAATTTTGACTAAGAATCTATACACCCTAAAGTTCTAAGATTATAAGAGAGTATAAGTTAGGTACATTTTGAAGAATTCTTACACAATTAGATGCAGAATCATTATTTAATGCAACATTAAATACCTAAGAATTTTTATTAAGGAATTTTATATAGAAGAGTTAAGTGGTGACAGGAGCAGAAGATATTAAAGAAATTAAGCTTGGTAACTAAGAGATCCTGCTAACCAGAATTCTAAGATGACTCCATAGCTATGTATGTGGTCCTTTCCATCAGCATTCCTTCCCAATCATTCTATCCAGCATAAATAATGTTTGTGCTGCTATGGAGATTTAAATAAGAATTCAAATGGAATTAAGGTTCCAAATTAGTAGTGACTTTAAAAAATGTGAGATGATGTGGGTGAATTGATTTAATCAGAAGTCATAAAAGGGTGTACACTCTTTCTGGAAGTGGGTTTGAAGTGAGAGGAATTCTAATCCTTTGTTGATGCTAAGGTCTCTGGGCTGACTCCAGGAGTCTTACTGGAGTGGGCCCAGGCTGAAAGTGGGGTCCTAGTTCAATCACAAAGGGTTGGATTCCACTAACAAACAAATGAGTTTGGAAGTAGGTTCCTCTCCAGAGCCTCCAGGAAAAAGAGCGTTTCAGCCAGCACCTTAATTTCAGTTCCAAAAGGTCCTGAGTACAAAGATAATCACATCCAAACTGAATGATTGACCCATCGATCTCTGTCTAAGAATATTTTAGACTGCTAAGTTTTTGTTATTGTGCTATACAACAATAGAAATTGATATTGTGATCTTAGAAAAAGTGGTAAACATAAAATATCTCTTTCTCACACAGCAAAATAAGTTCCAAATATATTTCTTTTGATGACAGCAAAGAAACAATAAAACTAACCTATCTCAGAATGTAGAAATATTTATAATTAATTTGGGGGATTTGGAACACACCCAACAGTGTTCGTGGATCTGTGTGCAAGGTTCATTCCTGGCGGTGCTCAGTAAACCACATGGGATGCTGGGGATTGAGCCTGGATAGACCACAACAAGGCAAGCGCCTTACCTATGGTGCTATTGTTTCGCCCCCTTATTTTTTGTTATTCATCTTAAAATTATGTGATATCATATATTACATGCAATATGCAGGTGACCTTTGGTGCATAATAAAATTAAATGAATAACTTTGAGCCCATAACTAAACAAAAAGAATGTGACCTAATCTATTGCAATGTTAGAAACCTTTCTTTTATTTTATTTTATGTACCTCCACCTCTCTAGCTCAGAGAAATGATCCCAAAGTCATGTTTATTCTTCCTTTGGTTTATATTTGTTTATATTTGCAATAAATTCCATATATGTATGTATCCTTAAACACAGTGTTCAAGTTTGCTTGCTAAGGAGCTTATAAAATATACTCATGTTGTCTCCTCTGTTCTGCCTGTTTTTCACTCATGGCTAATAAGTTTCACCATTTCACCTTTTTATTCCTATTGTTGTATATGACTGAATCGTGAAGTTTGCTGCTGCAAAATAATCCAAGGTCCCAAACTGTTAACACATTATAACATATCTAACCTTTCTTCTTTGGGCATTGGACTACATGCATTATTTTGTCATTTACTTTTGTGAATACTCAATATGTTTTCTGGCTTTCTGAGGATGTATAAGTTTCCTGACTCTATCTGGATTTAGGATTTTCCTATGAAGGTCTTTCTATGTTGAAATTATGCAGAAATAATTAAATTAACCTATCTGGAAAAATTCTGAGTAGTCCCAGAACCCTAAGAGCATATCTACCAAATTGGGTTAGTAAGGAGATAATAAATGAGCCAAGACAGTTGAATCTGAGAATCGGTGTCCAGATTGAGTTTACCATGGTTGGGGGGAACAGAGATGGGGACAGAGACTTCAGGGGGAACTCTGAGACAATAGTATGGAGAAATGACACTCGGGGTGTGTGTGATGCTGGGACATTGTATGCATGAAACCTTATCAATTAATAGTATTATAAATTATGGTAACTGAAACCAAAAGTTTAAGAAGAAATTAAATCATATCAAATAATACATAGGACCTAAATAATATTATCATCAATTAAAAAGCAGAAATGTAATGGAAAATACTCAGCTGCATAAATTCCTTAAATTTCTGAATTAAAAATGTTTTCTTATTTATTGACAGGTTATGTATTCTAAGGAAAAATATGTCAATTATATGTGTTTGTTAAACTTCAGTTGTTTGGGGGGGTTTCATTTTTACTTTTTTAATCAAGTCTTTCAATGAAAATAAGTTATTATTATTATAGGAGAAAGTATGTTTTTTCCTTAGCTGTGTTTCATAGAAGACTTTTTTTGTTATTCAAGTCTTAAGCTTCCTTCCTATGTTTCTAATGTTTTAAAGCTTTACCACACACACACACATACACATATAGGCTGTATATAGTTTTTATTTTGTTATTTTTTAATTTTGATAATTTTTTTCACGTGGAGAAGCAGCTGTCTCAGTATGATCTTTTGAACAATTGGAATCCCAGGTTTCTCTCCCAATGTCTCTGATTGTATTCAAACTTCAATGCATACATGGTTGTTTTCTGACACTCCAATTCTGTCCCAGTGATCAGTTTATTTATCTCTGTGCTCATAATATACTATGGCAATCAAAGGATCCTCATAATCAATCTTGGTATTTGATAAGATGATCTTTTTTTTGGCTTTTGGGCCTCACCTAGTGACACACTCAGGGGCTATTCCTGGCTCTGAGCTCAGAAATCACTGCTGGTTCAGGGGATCGTAAGGGAAACTGGGGGATTGAACCTAAGTCTGTCCTGGTCAGCCACATGCAAGGCAAACACCCTTCCCCTGTGCTATTGCTCTGGCCCCTGCTAAGATGATTTCTTACACTTTTTTGCCAAAGTATTTGGGCATTTTTTTTTTGCCATACACATTTGAGAATCAGTTGGTAAAGTTTCTAGGAGGCAATTGGGGTTGAAAAATAAAACATTTTGGAGGGCTGGAGGGAAAGTGGGATCTAGAGACTCACTTGGGATTCTCCACTGACTGGTCTGGCAGTTTGGTGATAGGGCTTGAGGATTAGATGCTACCTGGGCTCTGTGGCACCTGATATCACTGACTCACTTCATCATATGCTGGGTCTCCATGATCACATCCATTGGTGCCTTGGAGGACCATGTGGTGCTGGGAATGGAACCCTACTTGATTGCATATCTCCTAGACTGGATAAACATTTTTGAAACAAAAAAATTGAAGTGAACATAAATATAAACAGAGTAGTATGGTTACTCATTATATTGAGAATGGTCAGTCTAATTACCCTCTAGAAAGATCATGTATACATTTGTTATGGATGTCCAATTATAGTGTTATAAATCTGGGTGCTTCAGAAATAGAAATGTATTCACTCTCAATTCAGGAGGTTGGATATCTGAGTGAGAGGAATAGTTAGGGTCATTTCCTTGTGAAAACTGTTCTGTGCAAATTCCTTGTCTCTGATTTGCTATAACCTCAGTGCTCCTTGAAGATGATGTTCCTTGAAGATGGTGCTCACCTTGTATTTTTATATTGTCTGCTTTTTGTATGTGTCTCTTTTTCACTGGATATTCTTTCTTTCTTTTTTTTTAAATAAGGACAATAACCAAATGACATTAGGGTTCCACATATTCAAGGTGATCTCATCTTAACTAATTATTTCACAATGATCCTGTTTCCAAGTTAGGGCACATTCTGCATTACCATAGGGTTAGTATTTTAATAAATAAATTTGGAGCAGGACACAATTCAAACGTAGCAGTTAATTTGAGACTGTGATACAGATGGCCATCGAAAACATTTCTCCTGTAAGAAACTTATGAAAACTTTTGAGCCAATTATGCTATGACTAAAGAAGATATTTCAGGAAAACTGATTTGATAGTAGTGTTTTTTTTCCAGACCTATGGTTGAAATAAATATAATTTCAACAGAAAAGTTTTTTTTAGAGGAATTATTTTCAAGAATTCACAGATGGAAACCTAGACCATCAGACAGAAAAATACAGGACCAAGACTATTCAAAGAATGCCAGTAGCTAATCTCTTGTCTACCCTACAATGAAAGAATAGAAGAAATAAATTAATGCTAGTTAGGTGGGCAGAAAACTAAAGGTAGTAAGTCATAGTTTTAAAAAGTAGAGAAGGTACAAGGTCAAATGAATCAAAAAGCTTTAGAAGAGAATGAAAATTCAATACAATTTATTTCATTTGTTAATGATAATATTTAAATAAACTATAAATTTCAAAGTAAAATTGAACCTATATAGTACTGATGTTCATTTTAATGTATGTTGTATGGCAGGCTCTGTGAAACTCCGAGTATTATTATATTGGTGTTGAGTTCTTTTGGAACCAGCTATATTTTGTTTTGGGGCCATACCTGGCATGTGAGGCACATGTTTAGGGCTTACACCTGTCTTTCTGCTCAGGAATCACTCCTGGTGGGCCTAAGGAAGCATATGGGGTGCCAGAGATTGAACTCATGTCTGCCATGTGCAATGCATGTACCCTGTTGCTGTACTATTGTCACAATCCCCTACTTTCTGAATATTATTGCATGTAAAGTAAATATCATTTTCTGTACTATTCATATAAAGAAACTGAAGGTTGGTGAAATGAGGTAATATGTCATGATACCTATCTATTAAGTAGCAGATGTGGGAGAAACAGGATTGTAGAATTTCAGAAGCTATCTACTTCACAAGCATGGCAACTGACCATATTTTAATATATAACTTAGAGCTGACTCTGCTAGTCTTGCTAAGTTTGTTGATACAAAACAGTAATCTTATTTCCTGTGGTATATTGATTTTTTTGCACCTTTTACCACTTTGTATTTCATGCTTTGGATCTTGGCTTTTAAATTACTTTTAAATGTAATCAAATTTAGCTGAGGTTAAAAATAGTCAAGTGATCACATTTGGGATCTTTGCATTTGAATGACTTTTAGTCTAATATCAGACAGTTTATTCAACATTTGCATCCCAAATATTTCTAAAAAAATATGGAATGCTTCACGAATTTGCGTGTCATCCTTGCGCAGAGGCCATGCTAATCTTCTCTGTATCGTTCCAATTTTAGTATATGTGCTGCCGAAGCGAGCACGCATCCCAAATATTTCTTACATAAAATGATTTCCTTAAAATTTACAAGAAAATTTATGGAAGTCTTGTATTAGATGCTGTACATGGATATTATATAGGATAATAATGAGTTCTTGATATTAGATGACTTGATTTAACTTTTAACAGTGCCACTTACTGAGTTTTGGGCTCCAAGTAAAATATTCAACCACATAGAGCCTCAGTTTTTAATTCATAATTAGAAATTACTGCTTTCCTGTAAAATACTTTCATGTAAAGAGATGTTGACTAGACTAAGAATATCATCTAATACATAGTGAGACCTTAAAAAATGTTTATCACTGGGACTGGAGTGGTGGTGCAAGAGTAAGGCTTTTGCCTTGCACGTGCTAACGAAGGAAGGACCTCGGTTCGATCCCCCGGCATCCCATATGTTCCTCCAAGCCAGGAGCGATTTCTGAGTGTATAGCCAGGAGTAACCCTTGAGCATCATCGGGTGTGGCCCAAAAAACGAACAAACAAAATATTTATCATTATTTTATGTTGTTTTATTTTTTTTTTGTTTGTTTTTCAGTCACACCTGATGATGCTCAGGGGTTACTCCTGGCTATGCGCTCAGAAATCGCTCCTGGCTTGGGGGACAATATGGAACTCTGGGGAATGGAACCACAGTCCTTCTTAGGCTAGCATGGGCAAGGCAGACGCCTTATTGCTTGCACCACCACTCCAGCCCCGCATTATTTTATGTTGTTCTAATCACATTGTACTGTGAAGGAAAGCATGTTAGCTGGTGTTGGTCAGTTATGTTGGTGTTGAAGGTTCATTTAGAACCTTTCAGTTTCTAATTCCATTAGTCTCTTCTTTCCAACAGCTGCATTCCCATGCCTCCCACTTTTCATCAATACCTACATTCTTTGGTGCCATCTTGACTAGTGTTATGAGTAGCACCATCTTATTCAAGTGTTTTATCAAGTCTAGTCTGTAGTTTCTCACTCTTGCATCCATTTATAGTTCTTTGTACATCTCAAGTGTTTTCACATGATTTTTTATTCTCTCTTTTTTAAAATTGTTGTAAGAAGGGAGAAGAATAATTCAGCATTAATGTTGGGAGATAATTTACAATTTCTAATTCTCTATTAATCAATTGTGTACTTCTGGATTAATCCTCACTCAATCTAATTTTTTTTAACTTCTGAAAAGCAGTGAAGTGGGCTGAAGATGATAAACATTCTACTATATGTTTGTGTAGTTGGCATTTTCTATCGGTTTTGCAAGAAGCTTTCATGAAGCAAACTCTTTAGTTATGACTAAAGGTGATGACTACATTTCAAATCACTAATTAATTTGCTTTAATTGATCCAATACTGAAAATTTGGGTTTGTACAATCACAATGATCCTGAAAAGAATGAGATAATAAGCTTTCAGAGATAGACTCATATTCGATTTTATTGTTGTTTGTATATATTAACATATAACTATTGTACAAAGCAAGTTCTGGTTACCTATCAGCTTGGAAATGAAATGTGTTTCCATCTGCTTTGAAGAACTGGAGCTAAGCAAACTTCAGCCAAGCTGAAAATAAAGTGATTTATGCAAAAACTCATTACAAACTTTTTTTAAAAGACAGCAACTTGTTTAAAAAATATTTGGTTTCAGAAAGCTTTAAAAATATAAACCCTAGGTTTTAGAATTCAAAATTTTTTGGGAACATTTTAGTTCTTTTGTTGCTTGTAGAACTAGGTCAGTGAGTAGCAGTCAAGACTTTTGTTGTTATTGTTCTTAACATCTAAGAAATCGGTTTAACATTGAGATAAATAATTAAAATTTTATCTTAAAAATCTGATAAAGATGGTAAACTTGTGTATTCCAAGTCTGTGGAACATCAACACATAAAGAAGCCAGAGTCAGACAATTTTCTATAATTAATCTGTTTAATTTTCCCATAATGTCTGAAGCTTCATCGAATTTAAGATTTTTAAAATCTTGACTGTCCTAATGAATATCTTTCTTTGAAGAAACCAATTTAGACCACTAAATAAGTGCCTCCAGGGCTAGTGAAGAATTTATTCAAACACAATCTTCCTTGACTTTAAAGTAAAGTGCCTTTCTTTCACTTGGTTTTTCTTTACTTACCAACATTTCCCAGAATATGATTCCCAAGAAATTAAATAAAAGCGTTTCTACATAGATATCTAAGGGCAACTCAGTCAAATATAATGATAACATGCCTTGAATTTGCCTCTTTTCAAAGTACTTAGTATTAAAAATGCATTTAAATTTTGACCAGCAAACATTTGCTAGGCACTTTTGGGGGTTAAGTTCTCCTAGTCTTTGGGGAAGACAGAGGCATCATTTTTGTCCTTAGGGAAATAAGAACTAGTGACTATGATTGTCAATTTTAAGTTATATGGTTTCTTTAAGCATTTTAAACTACTTTCTCCTTCCTTCCTTCTTTATTCTCTTTTATCTGCCACTGCCTCCTTTTTCTCTTTTCTCTGCTGGCTTTTCTCCCCTTATCTATTTCCTCTTTTTCTTCCCTCTTAAATCTCTCTTCAATTTCTTCCTTTCTTTCCTCCCCTCTCTTCTGTTCATCTTTTCTTCTTTTGCTCTCTCTCCCCTTATTCTTTCTGCTCTCTCCCTTCCTCTTCTCTTCCTCCTTCTCTTTCACTTCCTCCTTTTCTTCTCTCCTCTCCTCTTTACCCCATGTTACCTCTCTCTCTATTTTCCTTTTTCCCTCCAATTCTTTTTCTTTTCATTCCCTCCTTCTTCCTCTATAACCATCTTTCCTTCATATTTTTCCCATCCTTCTTCTCTCCCTTCTTTCCTCCTTTCATCTTTCTCTCTCTTTGCTGGTCAAGCTCTTTAGAAGACATTATTTGAGGAATATTCTTTAGAAAAATAGAGAACTACATTTGTTAATAGAGTCTCTGGATTTTACATCCAGCTTTACCCTTTTTTGAAAAATTCAGATTATACATAGCAAGGGAAGGATGAGCAAACATTGAGGGAGACACACCTTATGACTTTGTTCTCTTGCTACAGTGAAGTCTGAAGAGGAAAGAGAGTGACAATATGGGAACTATAGCATCTGGAACTGGTGAAGTTTTTTATTGTTTGACTATATTAGGAAATTTATGAAATATTAAAATTAAAATTTAGTTTACTTTTTTCTTGGGGATTTTCTGGGTGTGGAGAAATGCCATCAACTAATTGCTTTGTGCTCAAAAGATTAAAGGGTTCTTGGTATCTTTTCTTTGTGTAGAACCATGGGCCAAAGGTTTAAAATGTGGAGAGTTTTAATGGTAGTGTGGGAAAAGAACATGAGTCAGGAATACATCTTGCAGTTTTGAAATTCCTTAAAATTTTACCCGTAAGCATGAACTCTGTTACCCATAGAACCCTCAACTTTGTTTTACAAAATGAGTGATTAGTTTATCACTGGGCTGGTGTCAGGAAATGTCAAGGCTATTTGATATTAGATAGACCTGAATTTAAAACCCAGTTGCTTCATTTTTATTGGGTACCTTTGGCTTCTAATTATAAAGATCTCAAATTATGTCCAAAGAATCTATGAAGGTTACAAAGATGGAATAAACAGGAACTTTGTCCTCAAACAGTGTATGATCTGAGTGGGAGATAAGACATGAACTTTAACCCATTATATCAGGTAGGAAATAAATAAGATAAGAGTGTTATGAACTACTATTTAACCCCATATATCCATTTACAATTTTAGCCCTTGAATAATGTGGTACTCTTAGCAGCCCAAAACTGTAACATGTGAATTAAGTTTCATTTTGTTACTACTGTTGTTTTTGGGGTCACTCACAGTGAGACCATTCTTGATGCATTGTGTAGAGAGAGGCTTCCAACATTTCTCTACAGTTGCTATGAGTAGAGCACCATGAGGGAACCATAGGTGTCAATCAGGGTCATGCTTGCAACTAAAGCATGTACTTTAGCCTTTGGTGCCATTTTTCCAATTGACTACTTGACTCTATGTCTTTTTTTTTTTTTTGGGGGGGGGACCACATCCAGTGATGTTCAGGGATTACTCTTGGCTCTGTGCTCAGAATTTGCTCCTGGCTTGGGGGACCATATGGGACACCAGGAATGGACTGAGGTTTGTCCTGGATCAGCCGCATGAAAGGCAAATGCCCTACCAATGCGCTATTGTGCTGGCTTCATGGATCCTAATTCTTAAAAAAAGTATATATATTTTGTTGTCAAACTCATCTAAACCATATCTACCTGTATTTTGACTATATTCTCAGCAAATTTTGCCTTTGTTCCTGAAAATAATTAAGCAAATAATGTTATCACTACTAGTAAACAACCCGAATCCCTTGACAGCAATTTCTATTTGTTTTCATGTTATTTTCTCTCTCATTTGTTTCTTGTACCAACTACATGTAATAAAAAAAATACCAATACTTTGATTTGATAATGAGAAAGCTGAGGCTCAAGGCATAGAGTTGGAAATAAAACAACTATTTATTGGTTTCAGCCTCGCTGCTTTTACTTTTGTTTCCTAGCAATTGTCCTTCAGAATGTTAGAAAGCTGAACTTTATTACAAGAGATTAATGAATACGAATGCACACAAAAAATAACCTTCAACCAAAGAATACATTTTCCCACATATATTAACTGTTATTTTTCCATGTAGTTAGGATGCTATTGTAGCAAATAAAATAGTTTCTCTCTGTGGCGATCTGCTAAATAATAAACAACTCAGAGATACTCAGGCAACGGGGCCAATTGGTTTCATGGTCAACCTGGTGATGTGACTCTATTCCGAATGAGAGATATTTAGGGGTCACCGGATCTCATGGGAATGGTGAGAGGCAATTTTTGCAGTGCTGGTGAGATTTATGTTTGGGATCTTGTGCATGTTAAACATGTAATTCATTCCTTTAAACCAAAACCCTGACTTCAAAATAATCTGTTTTAAGACTGTAATTGAGGGGCTGAGAAAGAGAGAGAGAAAGATAGAGAGAGGGAAGGAGGGAGGGAAGGAGGGAGAGAGAGAAAGGAGAGAGAGGAGGGAGGGAGAGAGGAAGAGAGAGAAAGGAGAGAGGAGGGAGGGAAAGAGAGAAAGGAGAGAGGAGGGAGGGAGAGAGAAAGAGGGAGAGAGAGAAAGAGGGAGAGAGAGAAAGAGGGAGAAAGAGAGAGAAAGAGAGAGAGAAAGAGAGAGAGAAAGAGAGAGAGAGAGAGAGAGATGGGGGCAGGCTCATGCTTTGCATGTTGCTGGTTCCCATCCAATTCCTGGTACCATGGGTCTCAGGTCTTCATGGAAAACTGCCAGATTTGATTTGCTGAGAATGACAGTGAGGTACCCCAGACTTTTAAACATAGTAAATAACCATCCCTAATTAATTTAAATTTTTTTTGGGGGGAGTGGGGTGGGGTCACACCCAGTGGCTCTCAGGGTTTATTCCTGACCCTGCACTAAGAAGTCGCTCCTAACAGGGATGTGGGAATCGAACCTGGGTTTGTCCTGGCCGGCTGCTTTCAAGGCAAACAGCTTACTGCTGTGCTATCACTTTGGCCCCATTAATTTAATTTCTAACTTTTTGGTATTATGCATTTCTTCAGCAATTCTAAGAAATATCTAAAATATTATTACTGTTGTACCCAAAGGTCTATACTTCTCCTTCTGGCACAGATGACTAAGCTTTCCTTTGAACAAAGAGTTGATGTAGGATACAGACATCTGTTTCTAGCTTTATTTTTGCCATTATTCTTCTAATGAAATATGTAGAATAGGATCAGGTGATCCAGAAATAAATATATACATTTCTTTTAACTTTATGTCAGGTTAAACGTTAAAGTTATTTCTGTTACTATTTGCATCAAATATTATTTCCCTAAAAAGAAGCAGATATTTTTTGTTTGTTTTCTGGGCCACCACCCAACAATGTTCAGGACTTACTCCTGGCTCTGCAATCAGGAATCATTTCTGGAGATAATTTGGAGATAATATGTAATGCCCAGGATGGGCAAGGCAATTAGCTTATCTGTTGTACTCAAACCCCAAATAAGCAGATTTAAGATGGTTTCACTCCAGGCTGTTAACATACTTGGAGTAGACCTTTAGTACCATTCCATTGTCTTTAGAAATATATCAAGAATGTTAGAGGAGGAAAAACAGAAGAAAGAAAAAGATGGAGAAGTGAGATCATGCTGAGGAGGAGAAAGGAGAGAAGAAAGAAGAAAGAAGGAGGAGGAGAAGGAGCACGAGGTGATGAAGAAAAAGAACAACAACAATAACAAAACCAAAACAAGAACAAAAACAATAAGAAGGGATGAAGAAGGCAGAGGAGAAGCAGTAACTTTCCAAATTAGGGTTAAAAAATACCTTGAGTTCTATTGGGCTAGAAAACATAACATTGGGAAGAAACCATTCAAGATAACAGTCAATCAGAAAAGAAAATCCAATAATTCTTCTCTTCCTCTGCTTCTCTGCATTTGTCCCTCATGGCCAGGGCACTTTTGACAGTGGAAGGAAGGAATGAAGTGCTAGTGTGGAGAATGCTGGCAAATACTTGGCCATAGCTCCCAGCAAACTGGGATCAGGGTCTTTCTGTCACAGAAGTGACACATAATTTTGAAACAGTTTCAGTGAGGTAATTTTGAAATAGAAGAATTTTAGAATCCGGTTTTAATTTCTTTTTTTTTTTTTTTTTTTTGGTTTTTGGGTCACACCCGGTGACGCTTAGGGGTTACTTCTGGCTATTCGCTCAGAAGTCGCTCCTGGCAGGCACGGGGGACCATGTGGGGAACCGGGGGATCGAACCACAGTCCGTCCTAGGTTAGTGCAGGCACCTTACCTTCAGCGCCACTGCCCGGCCCCCCGGTTTTAATTTCTTTTACACTTGTATATTGACCCTACTTTAGCGAAGTGGTAGATCCAAGTTTAATTATTACACTGTTCAAAGACAGCAAGAGAAACACAGCTCAGTTACTGATGTGGGGTAGTGATGTGTACTTTAAAGGCACATTAAATTGTACCCCTAAAACATACGTCAGTATCTCAATAAAAGAAAAATAATATCTCAATAAAACTGACCCTCAAAATATGTTTGAGACAGTAGCACAGAAACTCAACTAATATCAACCACAGGTTAGCAAATCCTTAGACACCAATTTTTAATAAAATCATGGAGAGAAATAGAGCAGTTATTATAAATAACACTTATGAATTAAATTTTGATGATTCTGTTTGCCTTTGGGCTGCACTGAACAATATGAAGTTAATTTCTTTGTGCTTGCCAGGGGAGAGGCTGGGGCGATGGGTAGGAAACTGGGGACGTTGGTGGAATGACGGTCACACTGATGGTGGGAATGGTGTTGGAACTTTTTTGTTTTTGGTTTTTGGGTCACACCCAGTGATGTTCAGGGGTTACTCTTGGCTCTGTGCACAGAAATTTTTTCCTAGCAGGCTTGGGGAACTATATGGGATGCCGGGAATTGAAACCAGGTTCGTTCTGGGTCAGCCATGTGAAAGGGAAATGCCCTAATGCTGCCCTATTGCTCTGGCCCCTGGTGCTGGAACATTTATGCCTGAAATGACTGTAGTATGAACACATTGGTAAATCATAGTGTTATAATAAAAAATTAAAAAATATGTTAGAGAGATAGTTCCATTAATACTAAAACTCTGAATGATAGACAGAGAATGTCATGACAAGAATTCAAATACAGAAAAATAATTTCAATAAAAGCCATTTATACTTAAAAAGAACATGTATTTTCAAAAAAGCAGACAATAGGGGCCAGAGTGGTGGTGCAATGGTAGGGTGTTTACCTTGAACGTGACTGACCTAGGACAGACCTGGGTTCTATCCCCCGGTTTCCCATATGGTCCCCTGAGCCAGGAGCAATTTCGGAGTGCAGAGCCAGGAGTAACCCCTGAACATCACTGAGTGTGACCCAAAAAGAAAAAAAAAAGAAGAAGCAGACAATGAATTCTATTAAAAAGATATTTTTAGAATGTAACATTATACTATATACTATATAGCTAGTACAATTTTCTCAATGTCTTCCTAAGCTGATTGCTTCTTGTGCTCTGCTTTTTGTTCTACTAATTTATGTTGAATTATGTTAAGTGAAAGTTATGCTAAGTTAAATTATGTTAAGTGAAGAGTGTCAGAAAGAATAAGACAAAGATCAGATGACACAAAGCCAGGATTAGACAATCAAATCCCCAATGGAAGCAAATTCTGAAATATAAAAATTAATATTAAATATAAATAAAAATATAAAATATAAATAAATATAAAAATAATACTGGAAATTGAGTTGTTTTTTTTTTTTGTACCGCCGTCCTTCAGCATGCAAGGCAAACACCTTACCTCTATGCTGTCTCGCCAGCCCCAGAATTGAGGATGTTAAATGGAGAAAGGGGGAAAGAATCCTGGGCTAATGTTGGAAGTATCCTGGTGTTCTGGCAATGGACCTGGTGCAGCAGCATTCATATATAAAACAATAATATTGATATAATACTAAAAGAACAATCATACTTTAAAAATGCAAGTGGTTAAATAAAAATTCAGGGTTATGTCTTTGTAAAGATTGAAACTCGGGGCCCGGGAGATAGCATGGAGGTAAGGCGTTTGTCTTTCATGCAAAAGGTCATCGGTTTGAATCCCGGTGTCCCATATGGTCCCCCGTGCCTGCCAGGAGCAATTTTTGAGCATGGAGCCAGGAGTAACCCCTGAGCACTGCCGGGTGTCACAGATTGAAACTCTTTTTTTTTGTTTGTTTTTGTTTTTGTGGTTTGAGTCACACCCGGCAGTGCTCAGGGGTTACTCCTGGCTCCATGCTCAGAAATTGCTCCTGGCAGGCACGGGGGACCATATGGGGCACCGGGATTCGAACCGATGACCTTTTGCACGAAAGGCAGACGCCTTACCTCCATGCTATCTCCTAGGCCCCAGATTGAAACTCTTAAATTCTAAAAAGAATTTCTAAGAGCGTTTAGGAAAATAGTTTATAGTTATTTTAAAAAGTGAAGGGAAGGTTTTGGGCCACACTGTGTGGTTATAATGATTTTTTTTAATGATTTTGTTTTAATGTTTAAGTTTTTGACCCATACCTGACTGTGCTTAGCATTTATTCTGACTCTGTCCTCAGGGTTCAGTCCTGCCAGTGCTCAGGAGACTAGATGCAGTGCCAGGGATCCAACCCAGGATGGCTGTGTGCAAGGCAAGCACCTTACCCACTGTACTATTTCTCTTAACTCCTGTCTGGTCTTGTTTCCGACTCTTGTTGAAAATCTGTTGACTATCAGTTTGTAGGATTTCTTTTTTGGATTCTCATTCTCTTTCATTGATCTTATGTCAGTATCACACTGTACTGATTAGATTTGAACTAAGTTTTAAAGCAGGAAGTTCTCCAGTTTTATTCGTTTGGGAGAGGGGTGGGCCATACCCAGCTCTCAGTCCTGGCTTTCAATCCAGATCATTTCTGTTGGGCTCTGGAGAACATAAGAGGTACCAAACTGGGTCAGCTAGTCAGGAACACAAGTGCCTTACCCACTGTACTATCACTGTGGTATGTTAGATTGAGCTGAGTTTTCTGGGTTCCTTTGCCTATCAATTTGATGAACTTTCACATAAATTTAAAAATCAACTTGTCAGTTTCTGCCAATGTCAAAGCTGGGATTTAGGTATAAATTTTATTGAATCTATAAATCAGAGATGGAATGTTTCGATGTTACTACTCAGAGCTACAAATTGATAATCATGGGATTTTATCCTTAATTATGTTCAACTATGTTTTATAGTTTTCGTGTCTAACTTTTGCATTTTAGAAAAGTTAATTTCTAAGTATCTTATTTGTTTAGATGATATTAGAAATGAAATTTCTTAATTTCATATTTTGGGATGTCTATTGCTAGTATATAGAATAAATAAAATTGACTTTCACATAGTAATCTTGTATACCATTACCTTGCTGAATTTACTTACTAGCTTGAATAGTATATATTTATTCCTTGGAACTTTCATATATAAGTAAATAAATTTAAATAAAGAGAATTTTACTTCTTTTAAAAGTATTGGGGGTCTATTTTATTTCTTTTTTCTTGTCAATGTCTCTGGGTAGAAACTTCAGTATAATAGTGAACTTGAATGGTCTACGTGGATATTTTGGTCTTATTTCTGATCTTAGGGAAATGTTACAATTTTTAAATCACTAAGTATGACATCATGCATCCGGTTTTAATTTCTTTCTTTTTTTTTTTTTTCGGTTTTTGGGTCACACCTGGTGATGCTCAGGGGTTACTCCTGGCTATGCGCTCAGAAGTCGCTCCTGGCAGTCACGGGGGACCATATGGTAACCAGGGGATCAAATCACGGTCCGTCCTAGGCCAGCGCAGGCAAGGCAGGCACCTTACCTCCAGCGCCACCGCCCGGCCCCTCCTTATATACTTTGAGCCAACAGTTTCCCCAGGGATCTGTGGACATGCACTGGCAGAAGTTGCAACTCTGCCTTAGCCTTCACTTACTACCTGCAAAGATCTTCCAGTTCAGGCAAAAATGAGAGAGAATGGCCTTTCTTGGGTCTTTCTTGGGGTAAATGCACAACTTGGAGCATGTATTTCACCTTCTAGACTTCTAAGAACATGCTGGAACTTTCTCTATTCTTTCCTTGGACATTTTATTACTTAAAAAATAGTTTTAGACTTAATTTCTTATTGATTCCAGCAGTTAATTAATCCTAACTCAAATAACTGTGGTGCTAAATAATTTATCACAGATTACTCCCCTGGAAACACTCTCCACCCCTTTCAAGAAATGCTCTATGCAAAAAGTTTTGTTTGATCTCTGAATCAGATCAAGGAGAGCTTTGAGTGGAGAGATTTCAGGTGTTTTTAAGTTTTTAACAGTACTTAATTAATGGAGATATGACTGAGTGGCACTGAGGCTGTTGAGAGAAAACTTGAATGTGCAAATATTTTGAGAAGGGGACAATATTGCACCCTACAGAACCTCAGAGATCACACTCAGTATGATTAGGCTGGAAGAAGGGATGCTTGGATCAGCACCCTTTGGGTTTTCTTGGGAAAGATAGGCAGGGTAGAACAAGCAGATTAGGACTGACTAACTTGAATGAATCTACTAGGTTTAGACCTAGAGGAAATTAGACCTAGGCGAAATTCCTGGCCCCTGACTAGCCCTAAGGATGAATTAAAGTAGGGGAATACCAACCTGCTGAATGAGAAGACAAGAATTTAACTGGAGTCACAACTTTCGATTTACACAAGAGTTAAAGACTTGTTGACTTATTTGTAGGAGACAGATGCCAGTGACGATTTGACCTTCTGAGTAAGGGTTGAGCAATAAACATACTCTCAGAATTTAAGAACACAGAACACCAGGGAGCTACCAGACAGGTCAAATAATTCATTTATAATAAAGGTATTTTTTGGGCGGATTCTAAGCTCCCTCCTCCTTTCCTCCTCTGCCTCCTCCTCCGGTCTTTTCCTCCTCTCCTCTTCTCTTTCTTCCTTCTTCCTCCTACCCCTTCCCTTTTTTCCTTCTTCCTCCTCATCCTTTTCCTTCTGCTCTGTCTCTTTCCTCCTCTCTTTTTCCCTTTCTTCCTTCTCTTCTTCCTTCTCCTCTTCCTTCTCCTCCTCCTCTGCATCTTCTCATCCCCGTCTTTGTTTTCTTCTTTCTTCCTCCTCTTTCTCCTCCTTTTATTCTTCTTTTGCTTCCCCCATTCCTGATGGTGCTCAGAACTTACTCTAGTCTCTACTCTCCAGGATCATTACTGCTAGTGGTCAGAGAACTATATGGGTTGTCAGAGATCAGTCTTATGCAAGGCAAACACCCTACCTTCTATACTCTCTGGCCCCTATAGGTTTCTTTTCTAAAAGTTATTAGAATTGCAAAGCTGTTTGTTTTCAAAGCTTTTATGGAGCTACAAAAGGGGATAGGTAGCTGGCAAGATAAAGCACAATGAAGTTCTTACTGAGAATTAATCATTTTCTTTATTTATGTCCCTTGATTTCTTTATTTATATGCCTTATAGTTATTAATACAAATATTTATGTAGATAATATTTGCCTTTATTTCTATTGTTTTATGGAAGAACAGTCTTTCATTTTATTTTATGACTTTTTTATTTTATGATTTTTAATTTTTATTGAGACCTATGTAAATTACAAGTCTTTCACAGTTGTATTTCAGGTATGTAGTGACAGTGAATTGGGCTCATTTCCACCACCAATGTTGAACCTCTCTCCGCATGCATCCCATTCCACCACCCTCAGCCCACTAATTATGCGAGCATAACAGGTCCCTTTTACACAAAAGTTACACACGTAACTTGTTACAGTTTGGGTCTCTGGATTCTATTGTCATTGACTTTGGTTTGAGTATTCAGGTCTGATCATTTTTTTATTTCTACTCGATGTCCTAAGACCACTTGGTTACTGGGTCCCATCCACTATTTTTTCTTCTTATTTTGTAGGGAGACATAGAAATATGAGGCAGAACAAGATGTTTCATATTCTATGATTCTGTTAAAAAAATAAAGGCGGGAGCCACTATCTAAAAGGTGAAGGGGAAAGTTCTGAGGAGCTCAGACTGCAGATTTGGAAGGACTTCCATTTGTCGTGTGAACGAAATGAAGAGCT
This sequence comes from Crocidura indochinensis, assembly GCA_004027635.1. NCBI lineage: Eukaryota > Metazoa > Chordata > Mammalia > Eulipotyphla > Soricidae > Crocidura > Crocidura indochinensis. The sequence continues at coordinate 20,657 of PVKC010002174.1, read as the reverse complement.
TAGAGGGCAGGAGAGAGATGATATGAATAATGTCTTACAAATTTCATGTGATTTATGTTTTCTAAACAGGTTGACTTTGGAAGATCAAAACCTATTACTTTATTCCTCCCTGATAAGTTTGATTAGCTCAGCATGGTAAGTAGAAATACAGAACAGACAATTGAAATCTAAAAAAAGATGTATGAGCGGGGACTGGAGTGGTGGTGCAAGTGGTAGGGCATATGCCTTGCACCCACTGACCTAGGATGGACCACGGCCCAAAAACAAACAAACAAAAAATATGTCTGGGCTGGAAATGCAAAATTAAAAATTGTTAGCATCATAGTAATGGAATGAAAAACAAGGTTTTAGGGGCCCGGGAGATAGCATGGAGGTAAGGCGTTTGCCTTTCATGCAAAAGGTCGTCAGTTCGAATCCCGGTGCCCCATATGGTCCCCCGTGCCTGCCAGGAGCAATTTCTGAGCATGGAGCCAGGAGTAACTCCTGAGCACTGCCGGGTGTGACCCAAAAACGAAAAAAAAAAAAAAAGAAAAACAAGGTTTTAACTTTTTAAAATTTATTTTGGAATACTTTATTTATTTATTTATTTATTTATTTATTTATTTATTTATTTATTTAGGGTTTTGGGCCACACCTGGTAGTACTCAGGGCTTACTCTTGGCTCTGCACGCAGAAATTATTCCTGCAGGTTCAGGGACCATATAAGGTACTGGGGATTGAATGTGGATGGCCACATGCAAGGTAAATGCCCTACCTGTATTGCTATTTCTCCAATGTATTCCAGAATACATTTTTAAATTAAATTACAGTTAAATACAATGACAAAATTGTTCATGAAAGGGTTTCAGTCATAAAATGTCCAACAGTCTTCACCAGTGCATATTTCCCACTACCAATGTCTCCAGTTTTTTCTACCTATCCTCTTGCACTCCTTTCCTCTGTCTCTATAGCAGACATTTTTCTTCTCTCTCTCCTCTCTCTTTCTCCCATTCTTCCTATATTTTTAGACATTGTGGTTTGCAATATCGTTACCAAAGGGGTAACATGCATAAAAAATGAGTTTGCAAGAAGCATCAAGGGATAGTGTGAAGATGGAGAAAGAGGTCCAAAGATGTTTTATTTCTAAAAACAACATTAACAAGAACCATCAACTAGGACTAAGAAAGAGTATCCAGCCAGACTAAAAGACATACAGGAACAAACGTGTCTCTGTGAAGTCAGGAGATGCAAATGCTAAAAGGCAAAGGAACAATCAACTCTTTGGTTTGGAACCATTGTCTGTGACAGGTAGAAAAAAGAGAAACATATTTAGGAATATATCCTTTTATTTTAGCTGAGAACTATTTTCTTCCAAACTATCGTATTTTTCGCTCTATAAGATGCACATAGTTTTTAGACTCTCCTTCCCTGCACTCAGGCTTCAGCCCTTTAAGTGGCATTCGCTCCATAAGGCGCATCTTTTGGGGAAAAATGTGCATCTTATGCTACAAAAAATACGGTAATTTTATGTTATGTGGTAAGGTAATGTGATGATCTGAGCTGGGGCCATGGTTAGCTTGTTTCTGGTCTATGCAATTCCTGGTTCTTCCTCTGCCTTAACTACAGATGATTCTGGCAAGAAACAGTTCCATGGGGATGTGTCCATTTGCAATGTCTGGATTATAGACAAGTAAATACAAATGCTGCTTTATCAATTTACAGTGTAAATGTTTGGGGGGCAAAGCAGAGTTGGAATTATGCCTCCAGATGTCTTCCTGATAGAGCCCGAAGTCCTTACCATGCAATCAGATGGCTTTATCACGTGTCTTCCTGCTTCTGCTCCTCTTGCTTACACAAATTCTTCTTCTGCTCCTACCTGCTGTTTTATTCACACTGGCTTTCTTACTCTCTTTTATGAATACTCTACCACTGGAGCTTAGTTATTGATTTTTCTATAAGTATGAATTCTTGGAATGGGAGAGAAAGGGAGGAGAGCTACAAGGAGGTGGGTTCTATGATTACTTAGCACAGTTTCCATATTCTTGAAGTCTACCTATGGTTTACTAAAGTTTTACTTGTTATAGTTAAGACAGAATGAAGAAATGAAGTGGAGAATAGCTCATAGACTGAACTTTTAGGAAATCCTAATCCTCACTCTTCAATTTCACAATTACTATGCATGGAAAGTACTCTTGCAGGAAAATATTTCATCTGAAGTTTAATATATTTTAATATATTCTATCTATTATGATCTAGCAATAGCTCTAAATTCTCAAGAGCATTAAACTGAATTATTAAAAAGGACAAACTCTGTACAAAAGTGATTTAAAAAAACCAAAAAGGAAATTTCTGGAGATTTTTGATTCAAAGTCAAAAGTATTTAAATGGAGATTTAAAAGGAAATGGGTGTTCAAGAGACCTGAACTCTAATAATTTAAACTTTAAGTGGGCCTATTATACTGGCAGGCTGGGGCGTAAAGGGTGGTGGTTGGGATATAGTCTGGGAACGTTGATAGAGAGAAGTTGACCCTGGTGGTGGGATTGACCCTGATTTATGTCTAAAACTCATCTATGAAGGACTTTGTAAATCACAATGGTTTCAATGAAATAAAAGTAAAAAAAATAAAAAGAAAATGTTTGTTGAAAAACATGTCATAAGGGACTGGAGAGGTGGCTGAGGCAGTAGGGCATTTGCCTTGCATGTGCTAACCTAAGATGAACAGCAGTTCAATCCCCCAGAGTCCCATATGGTCCCCCAAGCCAGGGGCAATTTCTGAACACATAGCCAGGAGTAAACCCTGAGTGTCACTGGGTGTGACCCCAAAAGCAAAAAAAAATGTCATAAGCAATGATGTTATATTCATAACAATGAATATGTTATTCTTAAATATTTATATACATACATAGATTCATTCCAAACTAAAGGCATTGGATAAAGGTGAAGATGGATGATTATAAATAAGATTTTTTTTTTGGTTTTTGGGCCACACCTGGTGACACTCAGGGGTTACTTCTGGTTATGTGCTCAGAAATCGCTCCTGGCTTGGGGGACTGTATGGGATGCCTGGGGATGGAACCATGGTTTGTGCTAGGTCAGCCACATGCAAGGCAAATGCACTACTGCTGCACTACTGCTCTGGTTCCAAGAAAGATTTTTTTAAATCTTAACAGTCTTTTATCTTTGGATTGGTGTGCAGAGTTGCCAAACAAATATCTACGCCCCCCCAACTAACCAAATGATGATTTTATCTTATGGAAATACATCTCCTTGTTCAGATGCCTTTCCCAATCTTCCTTTTCGCTCTTAGTAGTCACAAAACACAGTTCTGGACAATATGTAAACATAAGTTCTGTGAGGGATATAGAAGACTATATAGCCATCAGGAGAGATGAAATCATGAAATTTTCCTATACATGGATGTACATGGAATCTATTATGCTGAGTGAAATAAGTCAGAGGAAGAGAGATAGACACCGAATAGTCTCACTCATCTATGGGATTTAAGAAAAAAAAGACATTATTGTAATAATATCCAGAGACAATAGAGATGAGGGCTAAAAAGACCGGCTCACAATATGAGCTCACCTTATGGTTCACCACAAAGAGTGGTGAGTGCAGTTAGAAAAATAACTACACTTTCTTAAAGGCAATTGGACTAGCTGTTTGTTGTCTCCTTCCCCTTTTCAACCACAACATGGACTCAGGAAATAACTTTTATGTCATGATGAACAATAAGGCGACGATTGTAAAGGAAGGAGAGAGTGAACTATTAGAAAGAACCTAGAGTCTTGAAACATCAAAGTGTTATCGTGCCATCTTTGGGACTACCAAGCATGGGACTTGTTTGATACAAGAAATACTATTTTTAAAATTGTTTAGATTTTCTGTTGAAAGTTAACTCACTCCCAACTGATCCCATCCTTAACAGAGACCTCTTAGTGACAGCTTATGTTAGCAATTTAGCCAAGTTCTAAGTAATGGCTGAGAGTAAGAGTTAGCAAGAATAAGAGTATCTCTGCTGTAACCCATCAGAAATATAAATTTTTCCGTGTAGAACTCAGTGAAGATCTCACATGAAGTTTGTGTGGACATTTTGGTTTATTTCCTATTTGAAAAAGGATAGCACCGTGGCTAAGAATAGGTTAGATAAAATGAAATCACAGAACATAAATATTAGAATCATTTAGTTCCCATCAACAAGTATAACCTCTGTTGACTCTCCTTAAGCTTTTTTTGCACCAAAATTTCTTCACACACAAAATAAGGTAAATGACTCCTATTTTATAGGATTTTTGTGAAATATGAATGAGACGAATTTAGTATAAAATTTAGCATAGCTTCCTGACACAGTAATAATGATAAATTGTGGTTATTTCAATTTATTTTAAAGTTTTAAAATGGTAAATAATGATGCGACTAGAAAGGATTATTTTTCTGAGTAAAATAACAATACCATCTACTAAACTATTGCCTTTTCTGTTCCAAACCCTCATTCCTTTTTATTTTTTTTTAAATGGTTTTTATTGAGACCAATGTGAATTACAAGACTTTAACAGTTGTATTTCAGGTACATAATGACAGTGAATAGGGCCATTCCTAGCATCAGTGTTGACCTCTCTTTGCCATAGTTCCCAGTATGCCTCCCATATCTCCACCCTTTGCCCTCTGGACTGCTCGTGTAACAGATCGCTTTTGTGAATAGCTTGTTGTAGTTTGAATTTCTTGATTCTATTGTCATTGACTTTGGTTTGGGTATTTAGGTTTTACCATATTTTATTTCCAGTCAGTGCTCCTAAAACTACTTGGCCCTTGTGTCCCATTCACTATATTTTTTCCTCAGTTTGTAGAAAGACATAGAAATATGAGGCATAACAAGATGATTCATGTTCTGTGGTTCTGTAAAAGAGAATAAGTAAATAAATAAAAATTTAAAAATTGGGGGTCAGAAGTGGCAAGTTTATTTTTTAAGTTTTGCATAGGTGCAGTAAATATTGGGGAAATTAGAAAGGAGCTTCCCTTAGCCTAAGAGATACAGGTGTCTCGACCCTTGAAGCATACAGTCATGAGACTGATTACAGGCTCCAGACATGTTAGCTGTCATATGTCAATATCTTTTTTTTTTTTGGGTTTTTGGGCCACACCCAGTGACGCTCAGGGGTTACTCCTGGCTATGCACTCAGAAGTCGCTCCTGGCTTGGGGGACCATATGGGAAACCGGGGATCGAACCGCGGTCCTCCTAGGTTAGCACAGGAAAGGCAGGCACCTTACCTCCAGCGCCACCACCCGGCCCCGTCAATATCTTTCTTTATGGTGCCAAGAAACATTTTGCTTAGATGTGGTAGTCAAAGTAAGTTCTCTGTATTTAGAGATCTTGGTTTTTGCACAGATCCTAGAACAAAGCCTAGGATAGAGTCTTTCTTTATGATACCAAAAAAAGTTATGTTCAGTTGTGGTTGTTATAGTCAGTCTTCTGTAACTAGAGATATTGGTTCTTGCACAGAACCTAGGGCAGAAATCAGGTCTTCTGATTTCATCTCACCATTAGGTGATGAGATAGGGAAGCCTGCCCTTAGATCAAGATTGTTGCTGTTTCCTCGTCATCATAGTGTCATACTTACCTGACTGAAGTTGGTGCCATAGCATTATTAGGGCCTCCTAGGGTTGGGGGGGGGGTTGATGCCTGGTGCTGGTGCAGAAAACTCAATCAGTTCTAAGGCCAAACCCTCAATTCAGTTCTGCAATGTTGAATGTAAACTGTTTCAGCTGGCCAGTTCTTCCAGTAAGGGCTGCTATGGAGGGGTTCTGAAAGGTGAACAGAAAAGGATGGGCTGGTTCAATTCTACTTCCTGGGCTGCTTTTGGTTCCTGTGAGCTGTGAGCTGGCATTGTTCCTTACTGCTAAGGCACTTCCACCATCAAAGCTGAATCCAGTTTGAGGATTTTGTGCTTTTAAATATTATGCTCTTCTGCATGAATGGTCACAGGCATCAGTCACTCTCTTCCCCTCTCCCCTATATACTGTCACCTACGGATTTAAAATATTTTGAAAGGGGTGATCCTTAAAGGAGGATGGCATAAACCTGGAGAGATAGGTATGTAAAAGGAAAAGAAACACATGTGCCACTGTTTTTGTTTTTGTTTTTTTTTTCTTTCTGTTTTCTAGCCCCAAAACATTTCTATGGTTTGTCATCACAAGCCTTATCTTTGGCAAAGTTTCAAAGGTGGGGTGTTCTTTTGGATGAGGTTGAAGATGTCTTATTTTTGCAAGTTTGGCTACCTTGGAATGGTACCTTGGTTGCATGGATGGAATTGTTAGGTCTGTGTGCTTGACCTGTTCAAGTGCAGTTTTATTGATCAAATTCCTTCTTAATATGAACCACCACGTCCTTCTCTATGTCCAGTTTCCCCAGTACCTTTAATGAACTATGCTACATTTCCTTGTTCTGCTCATAGTTATAATGCTGAATATGATGACCAAATGCCAAGAGAAGATGTTGGTGAGCCTTGGAACCTATGAGAGTCACTCCACATCTCTACGTAGAAGTGTCTGGTTATTAGTGTCCCAAGCTCCCTGATCCTCCTTTCAAATCCTCTCCCCAATGGTGCTTGAGGGGCCCTGGATACTCAATTCTCCCAAGGTTCATCTCTGCAGGCACTTCCTTTTCCTGTAAATTTTGGTATTTTAATGATTCCAGTTTCTTTTTGTTCTGCATCCCTCGCAGTGGTAGCTATTTCCTGCAGTTGTTGAAAGAAGCCATATTGGCTTGCCAGACCTGATTCTTAACTTTTCAGGAATTTTGCAAGTCAGTTTTAAACTCTGAGAGCTGGGAATGTGCCCAAGTGGGACTGTTTACATCAAGGAAATTGACAAATGATATAAATCAGTTTTCAGCAAACAGTGAGTTTGTAGTAATCATTTTGCAGCTCACCATGACTTAAATTTCTTTATTTTTTTTAAAACATATTTAAGCACCTTGGTTACAAGGCTGTTTGTTATAAACTTGGTTTACTTTCACAGTTACAAAATTATTTATGACTGAATTTCAGTCATACAATGTCCAACACCTTTCACCAGTGCACATTTCCCACCACCAATGTTCCCAATTTCCTTCCACCCTCTGCCCTGCTCTCTCTTTCTTTGCTTTTTTAGTTCCTAGTTATTAAGTGGATTTCTAGATAAGAATACTCTGTGACAATTTTACTTCTACATTTCTTTTTCTTTTTTTTTTTTTTTTTGATTTTTGGGCCACACCCAGTGTGGCCAGGGGTTACTCCTGGCTATGCGCTCAGAAGTCGCTCCTGGCAGGCACGGGGGACCATATGGGAACCGGGGGATCGAACCGCGGTCCGTCCAAGGCTAGCGCGGTAAGGCAGGCACCTTACCTGCAGCGCCACCGCCCGCCCCTACTTCTACATTTCTTAGTGTGTTGAGGGTAGAGCAGTACAAGGGATACATATTTGCTTTGCAAGCAGCTGACATGAACTTGATCCCTGACACAACATATGGTTGCCAAAACTCAGCCCAGAGTGACCCCTGAGTGCAGAATCCTGAGCACCACTGGGTGTGGCTCAAACTAAAACAAACAATAAATAAATTGACTACAGTTATTTGGTCACAAAGGGTATCATTTTGACTTCTAGGAATTATAACTATCAATTTTGGTTGTATTTCAGAAGAATTGGTAAGTGTTCATTGTGTTTTTGACAAATACCTTTTGTAAAAAGTTCCTGTTTCCCATATAGAGGATGTGAGATATATCTCAGTGCCTGTTAGTATAGAATCCTGACTTTAATTCCTGTTACTACAAAGCAACAACAACAACACACACACACACACAAACACACACACACCCCTGTACACAGAAGCACGTATAAACTCCCAATGCTAAGTATCTCATATTCTGTAAGAAGCCAGTTAATAATAGTTATCTAACTACTATTAGCTAACATCCTCCAATAAATCAGCAATCTGAGTTGATGTTCATTTGGGATTTCTAGTAGTCAGGTAGAAGCCTCTCTTTAGGATAGTCTGTGATTCTTTTCTCTTTGCAAAAGTAAATAATCTATAGCCTCTAGACAGTTTTTTTGCAGAACAAGGAAGATGGCATGTTACTTTAAAGAAAATGAAATCCTGTTTTGAAAGTGGGGATTTGGGAGTCACAGAATCCTATTAAAATTTTATGTTTTACAAAGAAGACAGCCTTTCCTTTTTGAGCACTGTTTGAAATTTGGTTTTCACATGACATTCCCCCAAAGCAAGGTATACTTAATATCTCTGATCCGTGAAGATATACTCTCTGGCTCTCAATAACTATCTCTTTTCCTTTTATGGCTTTTGATCTCCATTTTAATCACATGATGTTGTTTATTAGAACTGGAGAAACTCTTTTTGAGTTTACCAAGGCTTTCATCTTACTCCACCTGTAGATGAAACTCCCCAAGGTTGTATTTTGAAAGGAGACACTCACAATCTAGCATAATCATCCAAATAACTTGTAAGGAAAAGCAAACTTTTCACACAAATCCTATATTTAAAGATGATTCCCTTCCAATCACATTCATTAAGCGACCATCTGCTTGTCTTTGATTATCATCTGGACTACTAATAAGCGAGTTTAATCTGAGCAGTGTTATTTGCACGCTACTTCTAAATTTAGTGCTTTTCAAAGAAGTCAGTGAGGCTGGCCTCCAGGAAATATTGGCTTTGATGTCACATCTGGTTTTCAGGGAGTTTCTGAGTGGCGCCCATTTTGGGGAGCAGAAGGACAAAGACCAAAGGGCACAGGGTAATCAAGTGACTTGATATTTGATGATTTAACTTAGATTAAACGTGGTTTCTGCCTGTGACTAAAAATCCTGCTCTTCTTAACTGTATCCTGTATGCATAGATACTGTGTACATACAAAGAACTCCTCCTCCTCTGATTAATAAATGTGTATGTAATTCTGGAAGACTAATTATTGATACAGTTATTTGCAGCTTTCTGGTTGACAGTTCCTTCTCTGTTTTGAAAAGAAAAGAAAAGAAATCTTTCAGCATTATCCTTTCCTTAACTGAAATAATGCCTGGGAAAAATTCAAATTTGTTCATGTCTTCAAAGTCATTTCTCTAAGAGCACATTTCTTTTTTTTTTTTTTTCCTTGAGAGAGGAAAAAAGCAACTCCCTTGAATGGAGGGCAGCTGCAAGATATCATCAAGGGGCGTGATCAACATTCAAACTCTCATTCTCTCATTGTTCTTCATTTTCTCCTCCCCTGGGCAGGAGATGTTAAAGCTGTCAATTGAAGTGAGAGATCATAAAGAAAGTTCAAGGTGACAATGCTGTTTTATTACAAATGCAATTCTTTTTTGCTACTTTACCCAGCCAGTACATTTCATAATCAATATGTGATTTTAATAGCTTTCGACTAATTAGAACATAATATAGTCAATCTCATTAGTGCTTTTAGCTTCAAAGGTATTTTCACACGTATGGCTTCATTTAATCACCAGTTTTTATTAGACAAGAATTTACACACTATATATGCTTAGAATTGTTTTCCTTTACCTAAAGAACCACTCTAATTTTATATAGTCATGGACATCTATTAATTAGATAAGAAAATTAAAATTCTAATCTGAGAAATTGAGGCTTAGTTTTAGCTCTACTGACAAAGTGCAATTAGTAGATCTTTCTAATGTTCAGTGTCCTCATTTTTCACACCAGTCTCATTTTATTGAGAGAATGAAATGACTTTGTATGTAGAGCTGTTATCGGAACTCTGATATACACTAAGGGGTCAAAAAATAGTCCTTAATTGTTTTTCTTCTATAAAATATATCAGTTTATTACACCTATTCTATTTCCTACCTTATTCTTAAATCAGTCATTGAGTGGGAGAGGCAGATTTTCGAAATCTTGAAAAATCTTAATTAAAAAAATTAAAAATGAAATGCTGAGTTAAACATTTTTTTATTTAACCAGAAAAATCAATTTCTTTTGCCTCGAGCGATTCTTTTTTACTTTTTTTTTCTGAGTACTGTAAGAAAGGTTACATGCCTCCTTTAGTTAAAGGTTGAGTAGGAGAACCCAAACCTTCCCATGATGCCATTTCTCCATGACTTCAAGACTTTAACTCCTACCTCTGTTCCTGCTCTTAGATGTTCTTCCTGGCTCTCCAGCCTTTGATTCTGAGAGATATCCAGTTGGTAAACTTTCATATGCCTAAGTTTTTCAGATTTAATTTCTGTAGCCTGACACCATATGACTATAAATTATAGGCATGGGCTTGAGAAACCATGGGATGTAGTATCTATTATTTTAATATTTTTATAAATAAGAAAACATAATAAAATCATTTGGTTGAGAGTGCTTAGCAAGTTAGCAGCAATATTAAATTAATCTTTGACTATTATGACCTCTACTTAACAGATTTTTACTACTGAGTCACATTGAGCTTAATTTGTTCTGAGGTTATTCATTCCTTAAAATAGTCCTATTTCTATTTAATAACATAACTTAACTATGCCTAATTTCTTTTATCATACTCATTTTGCATTTGGTCAATATCTGTGCCATTATATTTTCCCTCTCCCTCACTTATCATATTAAGGTAGTGATAACTTGAATCTTTTTGGTACTTAGAGATGAAAAGAAGATGAAACTTCTTTCAACAAGTCAGAATGGTAGAAAAAAATTTTTTTTTTGTTTTTTTGTTTTTGTTTTTTTGGGCCACACCCAGTGACGCTCAGGGGTTACTCCTGGCTATGCGCTCAGAAGTTGCTCCTGGCAGGCACGGGGGACCATATGGGAACCGGGGGATCGAACCGCGGTCCGGTCCGTCCTAAGGCAGGCACCTTACCTCCAGCGCCACCGCCCGGCCCCTGAATGGTAGAAAAATTTTGAAAAATATTACTGGTTGATTCATTCACTGGTTTTATATATATATATATATATATATATATATATATATATATATATATATATATATATATATATATATATATATATTCAGTCAGCGAATACTTAACACCCATTTTGTATGAGAACTGTTCTAGATACTGAGGACATAGCACAAAACAAGAGAATGTTATTTTCTGAAAGGAGTGTGTTCTAGTAAATTTATATAATATAGAAAGTATTGTGATAGCACGATACACAGTGATAAAAATATTGAGGCCGATTAGGGTTTCAAATAAGGAGAGGTCAGATTTTTATTATTAATTATTATTATTATTATTATTATTATTAGGTTTTGGACCACACCTGGCATTACTCAGGGTTTACTCCTGGCTCTGAGCTCAGAAGTCGCTCTGACCGGCTCTGGGGACCATACGAGATGCCGGGATTTGAACCAGGGGCCATCCTATGTTGGCCGCATGCAAGGCAAACACCTTACCATTGAGCTATCACCCTGGCCCCAAGGGCAATGCTCAACTATAGGTTAATGTTGACTGACAATCATATCATAAATAAGTTGAAAATAGCTGTTGTAGGATTTTAGGAAGCACCACAAAGCCGAGATCTAAAGTGATGACGGTAATCCTGTAAGTATCTGTGAGAGGAACATTCACTGAGATGGGTATATGCTGAACATCTGAACAATAACAAAGAAGCCAGTGTGGTTGGAAACCAGTGCGTTGGAAATCCTTGACTAACTAGGATACAGAAATATGAAAAGTAATGGATTTAGGCAATGTAGGACTTCGAATTTAAGAGAGTGACTTTATTTGTTAAAATCTTAATGATTTTTTTTCTGAGGGTGGTGGGAATAATATTGATGCTACCCATGAGGTCATACCATTAGCACATCTTCCCAACCTTGATTTTGATGGTTTCACTCAGATTATTAAATAATAACTAGTTTACCATTCAGTGGGAAATTCTTGTGGTTTTTAAGCAGGAGGATGGAATAATCTTATTTACCTCTTAAGGTATTATTCTTGTTTCTCTAAGGAGTAGAAATGGTGGGAGGTCATGTAGAAAGAGGGAGATAAGTTAGCTATTTGTTGCTATATCCCAGAGTATTGATGCTCAGTGTGGGAAAGTCATGGTAGGGTATGTAGTAACTGTGGAACAGTGGAATGTGATATATATTTTGGAAATAGATTAATGGAAAATTCTGGCTCATCAAACAAAGGGAATAAGTGAACATGAAGTCAAGAATGGAAATTTGCATTCTGAGCAAAAATACTATATTGAAGGTGCTAATAAGTGAATTGAAAAGGCTGGGGAAATGGCAGGTTGGAAATGAGTTAGGAACATAGTTTCTAAATTTTAGTTGGATTTCTGTTTTCAAAGAAGAAAGATTATTTAGAAAGAGAAACATTTTTAAAAGGTATTATGACGATGAGAATGGATGTACTTAATTAATCCTGACCCTTTTTGGTCACCCCACTATATGGGGTAAAAATTAAGAGAACAGGTGTAGGATAACAGTAACAAAACATTCTGGGATAAGGAATTAGAGAACCGGTGCCAGATTTCAACTACTTGGTTCAAAATGTAGCCCTGTCCCTTTCTAGGTGTGTGTTGTGGGTGGAGTGATGGAACAGTCTCCATGGCAGAGGAAAAAAATATTCAAACATAACCATGTGTTAACACCAGAAGCTTCTTTTTTGTTAATTTCGATTTTTTAAAATAATGTTATTTAAGCACGGTGGTTACAGAAATGTTCATAGTTGGGTTTAAGTCATAAAATATATGCAGCCCTTCATCAGTGTAACTTTCCTGCCTCTACTATCCCCATTTTCCTCCCACACTTCACCCCAGAAATTTCTTTTTCATAATGACACATATGACTTTTACTCACATTTTATTGACCAAGGGAGTTATCTAGTCAAGTTTGAGATAAACAAGGATGGGGTATTTAATCTTCTCACAGAGAGGGTGAATACAAGTTGCAAGTTGAAGGCCAATTTTAACTCCCTTAGAGAATGACATAAACTGTTTTGAACAATAATACAGCAGCCTGAGGGCAATAGAGGTACAGGTACTATGTGGATCTCATATGCCACTGGTTCTATGGATATAATCACACACAGCATAAAGTTTACTTTAAAAAAAGAATAATACTTCTGAATCTCTAGAGGGGACAGACCAATGAATTATAGATCTGCCAGATAATTAGAAGAGAATGACTTTCCAATCTTAGGGCTTTAAATTGTGCTATAATGCTAAATTTATTTGGGGGAATTTTGTCGATGTGGTTTTGATGTCTGGACTTCAGAATTGTTATATACTGCTTATATTTCTTCCATGGCTTCCCCACAGGCATGATGCAGCAAGTCTAACACTCATATATCTTGTAGACATCATCATTTTTCTGTGAGACGAGGTAGACCAATTGTCAGCAGTTTGACTCTGGTATATTGTGAAGATTAATGAATTAAGTTGGCAAATGATCTCTATTGGAAGTGATAAATTAGAAGACATGATTATTGTTTTCCCATTTTATTTTTATACTTAAAAACCTTCTGGGTACTCTTGAGATTTGGACATAAGCTAATTCCTTGGTGAATTTAATTTGTTTTACCTTCTTTCTGTTTGATATTTTTCACTCCCCATTCTTTGAAAGTGACATTAAAGTAGGAATGTCAATAATAGCCTTTCATATATCCATCTGTTGAAATTTTTGGCTTGTTTTCCTGTTATTTTGTACATTGATTCAATCATTTACAAGAATGCGCCTTCATACCTATGCTATTAGCTAAGTAACACAGAACATAAAGGGCAAACTTAGCCACATATTTATTCTATATGAGCTTGGTAAGTTCATAGGGTGATTCAATGATTAACTAACATTATTCACAAGCACAGACTTCCAGAGAGCTCTTGATCTTAAAGTCTCATTACTAATTTAAAATAGAATTCAAAGCAAATGCTTGTTATTAATATATTCAACACATTAACATATAGGTACTTTATGTAAACCCAAAGAGCTCCACATATTTGGCTATCATCATTAACAAGATTATGCGGCATGTACAAGTACTCAATAGATATTTGCTATTATTTATTATATATTTTTGGCAGTGGTGTCATGTTTGAGGCCATAACTGGCAGTATTCAGGGGCTATTCCTGGTTCTATGCTCAATAGTGACCCACAGTGGTATTTGGAGGACTGTATGCAGTGCTAGGGATTTGAATTATGGTCACATTTGAATGGTGGGTCAAGCCTTAATCCTTCTATTATCTCCAACCCTATTGCTTAGTTGTGTGTGTGCTTTTTTTTAATTGGTTTGCTAATTAGTAGTGTGTAGTTGTCTATTATATTGTCTTATCTCATTTCAAAGGCAGTGTTGCTTCCCATGTTCATAAATATATGGCAATGTTAAGTTGTTTGTGTACAGAAAGCCTCCACATATAAAAACGGAAAGTTTGGTGTTCAAGTTTTGCTATTTTCAATTAATCCATAGAAATTTATTCAGAATATGGTAGATAAATACAGAATTGAAAGAGGCATGAATTCCTTTTACTAGATAGTTTTATATTTAATGCGTAGCAGATAAGCTGATGTTGGGTTAGGCTATACTGGAACAAAATAATTTAGTATATATTAATTTGTACATCAAAACAATTTTTTGAGAAAGACTGTGCAGTTAGAACACTATTTCCTTTGACTGACTAATTGCTTTTATTTCTGGGCTGGAAGATTTAAGGTTTGACCAATATTAATGACATGAGTATCATGAATCATTACTCAGCTTTGATTAAGTAGGCTTGCTTAATTACTCAATGTGTTATTTTTTTCCCTCTGCTTCTTTACATGACTGAAACCCAAACACAATCATGTATGTAATCAAGGTGTTTAAATAAAAAAAAGAATACAGAAGGGGTGATATGGGATGCATGCTGGGAACAGGAGTGGAGGGAGGACAACATTGGTGGTGGGAATGCCCCTGGTTCAATGTCACTATGTACCTAAAATACTACTGTGAATGATTTGTAATATACTTTTGTCAAAATAAAAATTGTTAATTAAAAAATAATACAGATACAAAAAATAAAGTACTCTATGGTAGATCTCTGGCAAATTATATATATGTAATATATAATATATATTAATTTTGTAATTCTTTGTTTACCTATGTAGTTGAATAATCTTGTTACCCTTCAGGTTTGCCATAAGGACTAAGTGAAACCATATATTCTGCAGAGAAATATTTCCTGATTTTTTTTTTTTACTAGTTGTCCGAGGTTGAACTAGCTATTATTACAGTGAATTTGATCTGCTCCTGAAACTGTCCTCATGAAGAACATTGCCCAGGAAGGGAGACAAGTACTAAATAAGATACATAGATTTCTACTTAATTTCAATAATAATCAGTGCTACAAGGTTAAGAAAAAAGGTGGGAGTGTGATGAGGGGAACTGCCAATTTTAGGAAATTTTAGGAAAATTTGTGCTAGGGAAGGATATTTTCCTTAGAAAGTAGACATCTAAATTAAGGCATGAAGCTAAGTAAGAGTCAGAGGTGGGAAAATTCAGGTTGGAATATTATACCCACTCTGTGCTCAAAGGGTTACTTTTAGCCCTGTTTTCAGGAATTATTGATGGCTGGCTCAAGGGACCAAATGATGCCAGTGAAATGAACCCAGGTTAGCCTGTGTAAGGCAAACACTATACCAGCTGTACCATTGCTCCAGGCCCTGGGGAGGAATATTTTGGAAAGAGAAAATAACCTGTGATCAAAGGAGTTTGCCTTAATCCTGGATTGAGTTTTTAATATTTCACAGTGAAAGGGCTGTACGTGAGCTCAGCGAATCTTTACCTGATAGCGCATGGCTTTATAAGTTTGGCTTATTTCACTTAGCATAACGCCCTTTGGAATCATTCATGCTGTTCATATTGTTGTAGATGACAGATTTTTTCTTAATTTTTTCTATAGATCCGTAATGTTTTATTTTATATGTGTATATACATACACACAACCTCTTCTTTTTTCATTCATACATCAGTGAACACTTAGGTGGTATGTAAAATAATAAAACCAAGAAAAATTTAAATTTGAATTTTATAAAAACTACTGAAACATTTTAAACTGATTTACATCAATTTAATTTAAATTTGACATCAACTGAAATGTGAAAAAAGTGGAAGTTAATAAATAAAAAGTCAATAAATAACCATTAATTGTAAGACATGTCAGTTATGAAAAGGCCTGTTGGAAAATGCAGAAGGTGAGGAAGAGAGATAATGATTGGAGTGTGTGTGTGTATGTGTGTGTGTGTGTGTGTGTGTGTGTGTGTGTGTGTGTGTGTGTGTGTTGGATAAGCATATAAGCCACATGCATTTGGACTACATAGATTGAGAGATAAGGAAGGCAACTGTGGTACAGACGAATCGTTATTGGAAAAAGTGAGAAATGTGGTGACCTGCTTATTTAGCTGAGGAATCAGCCAAATTGGCTTGTTAACAATCAAGTTTACTTGTTAGATCTGAGGGACTGGAGATGGAGGGAGAGTTCTAGTGGGTGAGTGAAGGTGAAAAATGTGAGAGGGCTGGTCAGAGAGAATGTGAGAGTCAGATCTTGGTTAATATTAGGGTTTTCAGAAGGATTTTTGTTTGTATTCAATCAAAATTTTTTTCGAGCAGGGGAATGGCTTAATTTGATTTAAATTGCATAAGGTTCACTCTAATTGTTTTGGGGATAATGAACTGTGTGGTGGTTAGTGTGGATATAGAAAGTCTATTTAGAACACTGGCATAATTGCATTTACAAAAGATGACAGTCTATAATCATGTTCTCCAGCAATTTGACTTCTAGATCTTATATAGATCCCAAAATTAGAGGACTCAGACCTACAGAACTTCACACCAAAGTCTGTAGTTTCATTATTCACACGAACCAAATGTCCATTAGCAGATACATAGTTATGTAAAATATGATTATAGACACGATGTACAATGTCACCCGAAAGGAAATCAAACTTTGATAACTGCTACAACATAGTAGGCCATTAGGACATAAAGTTCAGTAACAGAAACTAGACATAAGAGGACAAATATTGTATCATTTCACTTTTATTATGTCTTTAGAGAAAATGGAATAAAAGTCACCAGAGCCCCAAAGGGAAAAAATAGATGAGAAATGATTGTTTAATGGACTCAGAATTTCTGTGTGGAATGATTGAAAAGTTCTGGAAATTGGTTGTGGTGGTAGCTTACACAATGTTGCGAATGCACTCTATTATGAAGTCTATTGAACTATACCTTTAAAAATGGTTAACAACCATTTTATGTATAGTTTACCACAGTTAAAATGATGAAATGTTCTACCCCTTGAACTTAGAAGCAATATGGTAAATGGTAGGAAATGTTGGATTTGGAATATATTTTGAATATTTTGACAATGTAGGTTTTTCTTTTTTTTGTTTGTTTTTTTTTTGTTTTGTTTTTAGGCCACACCCAGTAACACTCAGGGGTTACTCCTGGCTATGAGCCCAGAAATCGCTCCTGGCTTGGGGGACCATATGGGACTCCAGGTACATCTTAGTCTAGCGCGTGCAAGGCAGACACCTGACTGCTTGTGATACTGGCCCCGACAATGGAGTTTTTAATGGTTTGTATTGTCCTGGATAAAAGTTGGAAAGGAATCAGTGACAAGACTGATTCTAATTGGAAACACAGGATTTGTTTTCTGAGCTGTAGGACACCTAGGGAGGGGTAGGAAAAGGATTCAAAGACAGTGAATGAATTGTGCCTTTTGAGAAGCTTGTAAGTGAGGAACGTGAGTTACCCTAGTGCTAACCATTGTCCAGTTCATCGGCATCCCATTTGGAAACCTAAACTTTCTGTAAGAAGTACAATGTAGAATCTTTAATTTTATAATATCCACATGATCTCAATGACCTGTCATATTTTTTGGAGATATATTATCTGAAACACAGAGGTGTATAGAAAAGTAAATAAAGGAGAGAGAGAGAGAGAGAGAGAGAGAGAGAGAGAGAGAGAGAGAGAGAGAGAGAGAGAGAGAGAAAGTATCCGGCTTTTCAGGATAATAGAGAAAGAAATGTGGTGTCCACGTAATTATGCTTAATATAGAATTTGTGACTGTGTAATCAGGGGGCTAATTGTACTTTTGAAATCATTATCTTTTATTCATTATCTTTTATCTTGATGTGGCCCTAATCCACTGGGCGCCTCAGATAAAGTTTAATGGAAGAATCTTAGAGTCACCCTGATCTCCCTTACCTGACAAATTAAGCTAATAAAAACTCAAATCTAACCCAGCTCAAAGTTGTTAAATAGTTTAATTTTCATCTGTGTTTTGTGTTGGAAAATAATTTTAATATTAAAGGACAGCTGTAGACTGCTAATGACTTGAATACAGTTTGACTGTTTTCATGAAGTGCTCTGTGGGATGTCAGAATATTTAATTCAGGATGTTAAAAACATCCCAAAATGTCACAATAATTATATCACAGCAGGCAATTAAAACACTGGAAAATGCCAACTGACTAAGAGTGTTCCTTGTTATTTAGGAAACTATTAAGAACCTGACATAGAAAGTAAAAAAAAAAATGCTAGTTATAACTTTCGATTTGAATAGAAAATTTCTTCTTCGTATATGAAACTGATTCCCTATACTGTTACGGTCATACACACGCATGCAGCCCAGGGAAGAACCAAGTGGGAGTGCTTCACTTAATCTTTAACTTAATCATCTCTCTATTCACACATTATTTTTAAAAATATTGTTTGGTTTTACATATCATGCCATATGTGCTGCAATACCCTCATATAATGGCTGTGTTAATTATATCATATGTTGGCAGCCTTAATTGATCTGATTTTTTTTTTTTTTTTGCTATCCTAAATTATAGGCAATGGAATTGCTTCCTCATTGTTCAAATTGTCCTTTTGCAAATCCTAATGGATTAACAATGTAATGCTGAAGGCCACGGGCAGTGTTGGTTTAATCTCTAAGGATTAGAGTGCCATTCTCAGTTGGGAATGTTAAAACCTGACTAAAACGGGGTGGCAGAGAATATATTCAGGCAGAGGGAGATATAGAAGACAGAGTACACCCAGATCCCAAGCATTTAAAAGGCAATTAAAGGTCTGTGGATTATTTTGAATATAAGGAAACAATTTGCTTATGTGATAGTTACATTTGGAAGAACTGTGTTTATGAACAAAGAATCTAGGGGTAACCTGAAACTATAATTTGGGGAATGATGCCTGAATTTAAAATGGGTTACCTGGAAATATATGTATATATATTATATAATCTATATTATCAAGATATTTGAGAAGAATTCACTAAGATCTAATTAAGACCATAGCATTTATAGAGTGATAGAAGTTGGTAGTAGAATTATTTTTTCATTTTGGAAAGTAATTGTCTTGCCTTCACAAAAATATGTTTGATTGAACAGACTAATGTAACAAAACACCAGCATGATGTCTGGCAGAGCCTGGTTACTTAAAACATCCTTGTTCTCCTTTCCTTTGTGAAAGCAGAACATCAACACAAAGAACTATGAGCCACATATTAAGGAATAAGCAAGCCTGACAGAATAGAAAGAAAAAGAATAAGGCTAACATTTAATCTCAGGAGCCTTGATTTCAGTGTTTATAGAGGGAAAGCCTTTAAGCAGAACGATATAAAATTATCTATTAGAAATTATTGCCAAGAGGTAATATTTAATTCAATTATGTGAAATGCAAACATAGTAAATAATGTATTAAAAATCTTACAAATGACTCCAATATCCTAAACTAGATAGAATTTATTAAGAACGACCTACCTTCTTCTATATGACTGGAATACCTTCTTGTTTTCCTTTGTTAGCTGGCTTGCTTTTTGATCTTCATTTTGTATGACAATAACTTCATAGCATTTGTTTTCTACAGAGAATCGAGGTTGGTAATTTAATCTTTAGCATGAAAATCAAAACAGAATTCTTGAATATTATAGAAATGTTTTAAAAACATGTTTATTCTAGAAAGGTTTCACAATGTGTTATTTATATGTTATGTAGCTACTTAAGGCTATCTAAATTTCACAAAAATATCTAATACTATGTCTCTCAGATATGAGCTGTAACATTTCAGGACATTCCATATTTATTGTTTGGAGACTAGCAGTGCTGAGGGTATATAAAGCAATTTGCTATTGTCGCAGTTTTAGTGGTGTAGCAAGTGTTAACTGTTATCTTTGTTGGTTTAATTCATGTTGAAGTAGAAAGAAACGTAAGTCTTTTCCCAGAGTATTCTTGTCACTTATTCTTTTTAATTTATTGGATTATCAGAATATTCAAAAGCCATTCTTTACTAAAATCCAAAATTCATTGTTTTCTTTTTTACTGTATTTACTTTGAGTCAAAAACTTTGTTATGGGGCCGGAGAGATAACACAGGCGCATTTACCTTGCAAGCAGCCGATCCAGGACCCAAGGTGATTGGTTCGAATTCCGGTGTCCCACATGGTCCCCCGTGTCTGCCAGGAGCTATTTCTAAGCAGATAGCCAGGAGTAACCCCTGAGCACCGCCGGGTGTGGCTCAAAAACCAAACCAACCAAACCAAACAAAACAAAAAAAACCAACTTTGTTATGATTTTGTTTATCAATGTTAGGATGATTTTTACACATTTTTCTCTTTCTCTTTTTCTTTCTTTCCTTTCTCTTCTTTTTCTTTCTTTTTTCTTTCTTCTTTCTTTCTTCCTTTCTTTCTTTCTTTCTTTCTTTCTTT
>PVKC010002173.1:25647-45352 GCA_004027635.1 Crocidura indochinensis | reverse complement strand
AGGATTAAAACAAACAAACAAACAAACCCATTTTCCTGAGAGAAACTAATTTACAACTTCCTGCCTGATGTTCAAGTGAGCACTTTTGCTTTTCTTCAATGTATCAAGTTGACCTGTAGAGGCAATGGTGCCTCTGTGAATTACTTTACATATAGGACCAAGATACATGATTCTGTCCCACCATACATATGTAATTGGGAAATAGCTAGACTTAACTCCTTGGAGAGCCCATTAGATCAAGAAAGGTATCTTATTTTAGTACAAATAGAGAGCTTCATGATGTTTTCACTTGCCCTAGTCCTAAGCCTTGCTCCTTAGCTCCTGAGCTCTGCGTCAGTCTTGAAAAAATAATACTCTATATTACCCCTCTTGGAGGGAGCAGAACACACTTGAAGTTCTCTCATTTTATAAATATATATATACATATATATGAACTGTATACATATTTCAGTATATATACATATATATGTTTGTATATGTATATATATATGTGAAAGAAGTAATTGCCTTTGTTTTGTGGATTCCATAAATGTTTCCACAAGAAAGAAATGATCTTTATTCATGCTTACACAGTAAGCAAAGTATCTTCTCATAGACACTTTGTTAACTATTCTATTATACCCTTTGAAACAGAGGGTAAACATGATAGCCTAACCAAAAAGACTAAGATGAAAATTAGGGTCAATTTTTTGTAAAGAAACTAAAAGTTTTGGAATCTAGAAGCCTGATACAGTGTATAAATGCTAGAAAACTATTACTTGAGACTGGCCTAATTACTCAATAAATAAGGAGGAATTGTTTTAAGAAGCAATGGTAGGGCTTGGAGTGTTAATATAGTGGTTAGGCATGTGTCTTGCATGTGGCTGACCAGGAATCAATATCCCATATGGAGCCCTGAGCTAGCTAGGTGTAATCCCAGAATGTAGAGCCAGAAGTAACCCTTAAACACCAGTGAGCATGCCTCCAAAACTTTCTAATTTGAAACAAAACAAGAAAAAAAATAGTTATTTGTAAAGAATATGTTGATAAATGTCCAGAGCTCCCTAACAAAGGCTCTGAGATTAATTAGTTTGAGAACTTAAGAAAAGTTCTGCATCTCAAGCAGTTGGGAGTTTGCCTTGCACATGCTAACCTAGAACAGCATCCCATATGACCTCCCAAGCGAGGAGCAATTTCTGAGCGCATAGCCAGAAAGAAGTAACGCCTGAGCATCACTGGGTGTGGCCCAAAAACTAAAAAAAGAAAAGTTCCATGTCTTTGCTAGCTAATCACTAGATTATTTGAGAAGAAATATTAGTGGCTTTATTTGTCAAATTCTTTTCTGGATAATTTCTTAGAAATAGCCCATCAAACAATAATTATAACAACAACCATAACAAGATAAACCAATCCTGAAAGGGACTAGATTTTCTGAATTGCAACATTAGAATATTCAAAATGTCACTTCTTTAAAATGAAAGTTTGAAGGACCAAAGAGATAGCACAGTGGTAGGGCATTTTTCTTGCAAGCGGCCAACCAGGACCTATGTTGGTTTGAATCCCGGCATCCCATATGGTTCTCCTTGCCTGCCAAGAGCAATTTCTGAGCATAAAGCCAAGAGTAACCCTTGAGCACTGCCACCTGTGACCCAAAATCAAAAAAGATAGAAAGAAAGAAAGAAAGAAAGAAAGAAAGAAAGAAAGAAAGAAAGAAAGAAAGAAAGAAAGAAAGAAAGAAAGAAATTTGAGTCATGAAAAAAAATCTGACCATAAATAAGATCCCAGATGAACTAAAATAATATTAAATAAAGAAAACATTTGAATACTAATACTAATCTTATTAAATGCTTATTGAAAAGCTATAGTACTCAAGGTAGAAACGTAGATAACAGAGACATTTAGATCAATGGAATAACATTGGAAGTCCATAAATACACCTGTTTAGAGACAATTCATATTTAGAATGGGTGCTAATAAAATTTATTGACAAGAAATTAATATCTTACCTAGCATTACTGGGTTAGCTTCCCAAGAATTATTAATTTAAACCACTGCCTAATGCCTATTGCAAATTTGATTTGAAATGCATCAAAGACCAAAACATAAGAACTAAATTATATATCTACAAAATGAAAATATAAAGCAAAATCGTTATGTTCTTGAATTATCTTAAACTTTTTAGGTTTGAAAAAATAATACTGGTAAATTACACTTTAATAAAATGGAAAACTTTCATGTTAGAAATAGGTATCAAGAGAGTGAAAGATATTTCACAGAATGGGAAAAGTCTTTGTCAAACAAGCATATGGCAAGTATCTAATAACTAGATTATGTATACATATACATATAAATATATATTTCTTACAAATTAATAACAAATAACACAATATAGGGAAGGAATTCCAAAACATATATTACTTCAAGTAAGGAAAGTAAATGACCCATAATTACATAAGAACACAATAAATAGTTATTATGGAAATACAAATTATAATTAGCCTTGATCACAAATGATTTATGGTGAAAATGTGGATAAAGTGAGACTCTTATTATGCTGTAGAATGCAATATACAATTCCAGAATGCTATATAGAAAGAACAATTGTCCTTTTAGTATATTAAGCATATTAGAAAAATCCTTCAAACAAAATCTAATATGAAAATGTTTGTAATGACTTTAGCTACAATGACTAATAAAATAGTGTAAACTTACAGATTGATCAACTGATTGAGAAACAAATATGATACAGCTCTACAACAAAATATTGCCAGGCCATTACAAGGAGTAAAGCATTCATACCTGCCACAACATGACCGAATCTTATTAAAATTTTGTATGGAAGAAACAATTTTTCAGTCCTACTCTTATATTGAAGATAACAAATCATAATGATTTTGCCCTGAGGGACAGAGTAGCGAATGATTCAAATATAGACAGGTAGAATAAAGTATAGCTAATATAGTAACAGACTTCCAAGGAAATCCTACATAGCCATATTACATATCTGAGAAATAATGAGTATAAAAGATAGAATATATATGTAATAAAAAATATCTACCTTGGTTGAAAACCCTGAGCTAACTTTTGTATATACTTGAGAAAAAATTCAAGCAATTCAGATCTACTTTTTAAGTGGATTTATTGTTATTGATATTGGTATGAGTGAGAGAAGTCATCTTCTGTCTATAATACTTCAGAACAGGCTTGTCCCAGCTAAATTTATAAGTACTATCTCAGTACAATTTGATTGAATTAAAAAGGAGGCATAGGGAGCCGGGAGGTGGCGCAGGAGGTAAGGTGCCTGCTGCCTTGCCTAGGACGGACCACGGTTCGATCCCCCGGTTCCCATATGGTCCCCCGTGCCTGCCAGGAGCGACTTCTGAGTGCATAGCCAGGAGTAACCCCTGAGCGTCACTGGGTGTGGCCCAAAAACCAAAAAAAAAAAAAAAAAAAAGGAGGCATATAAGGAGATTACAGGAACAAATTGAACCACTCTCAGTATCAAAACAGAATACCATTATCAGTATTATTGTTGCTGTTTTGTAACTTTATGGTCGCTTTGTATATATCTAAAATATTTTATATTTATCATCCACTTAATGTTAAGATCAGTGTGCAATACATCGAAATGGAAATATTAATTGAGAAGATGGGGACAGATAATAAGAAAATGGAGGCTATAGTTTTTAAATTAACACTCACTTAGGCAATTCAGATTAATATCAACATGGTACTGAGAGATCAGTAATTGTCCTGCTCAAAGCAGCAGCTATTCCTTTGTTTCTAAACAGCTGCATTCTGCCTTGTTCTCAGGTCTTTTGAGGCACTTCAGTTCTATTTGTTATGCTGCGGGAAGAAGTGTGGCAGAGTATGTAAACTCTAGAGGTCCACAATCTCAAATGGGAAGCAGCTGGTAGGGAGATAAAAGTGTTTGTAGAGACTTTTGTCTGGGAGCCTGGGGGTAGAGTGATTATGCTTTTGGCAAAAAGGTGGCAATATAATGGAGGGATATATGCCATGGCATAAAGTAAGTCAAGATTCACTGCTCTCTTAGTTTAAGCAAATCAATAGCATTGTGCTAAATGTGCCACTTCTTTCTGCTAAAGGATGTAGAGCTGTTGAAAGTCTTAAAGTAGTTAAAAATATATTATGTTTTATGCTGCAAATGTCTGAAAAGAAGAAAGCTGCTATAAAATACCTTCAACAGATTTTCAGGTAAAATAATAGTGATATTATTCTTTATACTGCTTTATTAAGTAAAACACACACAAGGGAACTGAATAAAAATGTGTAATTTAGCTATGACATCTGAATAAGATGCAAGCATATGGCTTTCAAAAGGCTGTAATGAATACCTGATTTTATGATGGCAAGATTATTTTAAATTCTTTTACTTAACAAATTGCTCCTTTTAATTTTTATGGTCTTTTAAAAAACTAGTCTAGAGTTCGGGGCATGCTCCTTATTCCAAACATAGGCTTTCTTGTCTCAGTTGAATGCAAGGCATGTGAACAGGTCCTTCATTATTAGATGACCCATCATGCATCACTAATGATCACAGTATAAATGCACGAGTGGCAAGAAAAGAGATTACATAAAATAGCAAAGTTTGCCAATATTTTTAGAATCCTGTGAAACATTGACAAAGGAAGGAGAAAGTATGGGTTCAGGAAATTTTCTGAAATCAGTTTCATTCATTAGAATTACTTTAAAACATGCTTAACATATAAGGTATTTACTAATGCAATTGAACATAATTAATATAAAAGAAATTTTCATCCATGATACATTTTTCTTTTATAATTTATAGTTTATGTGACATTTAACAAAAGACAGGTCTCGAATACAGAATCTCTCAAGCATTCCATAGATGAAGGTTCTTTTCCTGCTCTTCAATATTAGGATGTCCTCAAAGATGTCCTGTTATTAGCACATTCTTATCTAACTGTTCTTCAGTAAGGTAAAAAAGAATTCAGTCTTGTTTGTTTCCTTCTTATTCTCAGAGTTTTATCTTCTTACTGTTTATTTCTCAGGTATATAATCATTTGTTTTGCACTATTTTGTAAATACATTTTGCATAAAGCATACAAATAATCCATTATTCAGAATATTGGTATTCACTCCAACTGGTTTATTTATTTGCTTCTGTCATAGAAATAAGTAAAAAGTTTTGTATTGTGTTAATGTATATACATAACTTTATGTGTAAGTTTTCTAAGGATAGCATGGCAGCACTTTATACTTTCCCTATACATTCTATCTACATTTGAAATCTGAAAAAAAAAACCACTTATAAAATATTCAGCATGCAACAAAATCTATTGCCTACAGACAACAATCTTAGCAACACTCCACATTTTGGCAAGATCAAGTGCCAAAAATTACCTCCAATTCCAGTAATATTTTCCTTGGGTAATCTAAAAAGTAATTATAGTGATACATTCAGCCTATAGAATATTATCAAAATAATTTCTGTTTTAGCTATCATGAGCAAGCATGTTTAACTTCATTGATACTTTTTTCTCTAAATATTTTACATAGTAATTTTGGGGAACAAATATACAAAATCATACAGGTTTCAATCATCTTCTTTGAGGAAAAATGTTGTGGTATTTTTTTAAATTTCCTTTTATCTTGAACAATAATAAGTACCAGATATGGAATACAGTAATAGTAGTATGCTCTTATTCTGAGGTATCCTTAGACAATTAGATTTAACGCATTCTGTTCTGAAATTTTGATCTATCTCTAATTGAGGTAAATATGTTTGCTAGATTCAGCTTGCTTTCATCTGACCCCCACACATATTATAATTAAGAGAAAATGTTATCAATAATATTAGGGTTTGTTTAAACCTTTATAGGCTATACAATTACTACAGACTATCCCTTTTTTTTCCTTTCACCATTGCCCTAACAACAGATCTGACTGAAGGAAAGTCACCAGATTGTTTCTCACTGCATAAAGATGAACTAAATTTACTGGTTCATTTTGTTAAAGAATATGAAATGATATACCATAATAGTTTTAAACCACTAGTGTGTTGATTGGCGTTAATCTGTAAGTATAAATACAATTCATAAAGTACCCCAGGATTTGTTAATCAAATTTTATATTACAAATGCTGTGTTTTATTTATTTCTTGGAGCACACAGTAACAAATAAAGCCTAAAGAAAAGTTTTGTAAACACAGGAGACAAGGGGAGTTTGTTGTATACTCACCAGTTTTTCATTCAAATCATCTAGCTTGATTATTTATAATCTAGAAATAGTAAAAAATTGTACATCTAGATATATTTACATCTAGAAATATTACTAGATAGACATTTATATTAGTCAGTTTTTTATTTGTAAAGTTTTTTTTTTTTGTTTTTTGTTTTTTGGCTTTTGGGTCACACCCGGCAGTGCTCAGGGGTTACTCCTGGCTCCATGCTCAAAATGCTCCTGGCAGGCACAGGGGACCATATGGGGCACCGGGATCCCAACTGATGACCTTTTGCATGAAAGGCAAACGCCTTACCTCCACGCTATCTCCCGGGGCCCCATTTGTAAAGTATTTTAATTGAATTTTTGAATTAACAAAGTAACAAAGATAAACATGAATGTCTTTCAGGAATAAAATTTTCTAATATCAATTAATTCATCAATCTTTACTACCTTCTGTAATGTCCCCAACTGTCATGCTATCAATAGGACTTTTCATATTTCTCTTTGGGACAAACAGAAGGCTCACTAAAATGTCATATTTTTAGTGTAGATAGTCAATTCGTCTACCCCCAAGGGATTTTTACCAAAAAGCCTGCTGTAAAAGTATTTCACCACTTCATGGAGACTTGGAGAAATTCCATAGAAAAATTTTTGAAATTCGTGCTATGGTACTGATATTATATTCCCTTCATATTATTTGGCTTAAAATGAATTCTCTCTTGTGTATTTACAGGCCAAAATGTGGCCTCAATCAAATCTCTATCCCCTTCCCGGAACATTTTCAAGTACCAAACAAAAACCTAGACAACTGTCCTTTCTCTGTCAACTCTATTTACATCAAAAAGACTGGCCAGAATTCAGCTGAGTCATTGAAATTCCTTACCAAGTAGAAATATTTGCATTTCTTTGATTTAGCTTTTCTACTTCTTTTACTCAAAGCAACTTTCCCTACAGAAACTGGTAGAAACTTGTTAGGCAAGTTTGAGGTCCCTTGATACCCCCATAGGAAAAAAAAAATCCCTTCTGAAACAAGTCAGAAAATTTCCACCTTTATAATGTTGAAACTAAACATTCTCCCTTCTAACTCAGGAATTTTACTTAATATTAGTTCCTTTCACTAGAATTGAGTAATTCCTTAGCCAGTTAAATTGTTCTGTATATCTAACAAAGCTACTGCTAATGTTTCTCTTTACTAGAACTTTTGTCCTTTGCCAATTCTTCTCATTCATGTGAGTGGCATTTTACCCCTTAAAAATTCCTAGCTTGGACATTAAATTTGAACACGCTTGTCAAAACATTGTTTCCCCATATATTCATTGTGTGGTCCTATTTCTTCATATTTTGCCGCCCGTCCACACACTCTTCTCAAGAGGATTCAAAGAAGCCCTCTAATTCAAACCAGACCCCAAGAGCTAATCCACAGCACCCAACTTTCCTTCTTCTTCCCTCCTAGTCAAATTTGGCAGGCAAATTTCCACTCTCCCATTGTTCTAAAGTTCCCTTCCCCTATTTTTCTCCTTTCTATCCTTCTTTCCATTGTCAGGCTTTCTACTGAAGATAAGTCATGCGATTTGTTTATATTGTCAATGGGTATTTGATATTACAGTAATACTAATACGTTTCTTTCTATTCCACATTATTAGAATAGTCATTCTGAGTCTGTTTCTCTCCATCCGACTTATTTCACTCAAGATGATACTCTCTCAATATATCCACATACTAGCAAACTACTGAGTTCATCTTTTTCTTATGAGTTAGTAGTATATTATTGTGTTTATCAGCCATTGTTTCTTTATACAAGCATCTGTTCATGGATATATAGGTATATTTAGGATATTATATTATTATTATTGCAAATTGTATTGCAAGGAAGGTAGAAGTGCAACTGTATTTTCTGTACTATTCATTGGGATCTTTGGGTATATTCTAGGGAGTGGAATTACTGGATCATATAGAAGCTTAATTCCCAGGACCATATTGTCTTAAAAGGCTGGGCCAGTTAACCTTCCTACAAAAGTAAATAGAGTTTCTTTCTTTACAAACTTTCATAGTTAACTTAAATGGCACAATTGATTGTTAAATACAAAAACTAGACTTATGAAATATTTATTAAGTATTATTTTTGCAATATTTAATTTTGTGAAACCTGGTGTTACTTGAGCGACCAGATTGAGGCCGCTTTCCTGACACTTGCCCAGACAGTGAAATACTCAGGCAGTGTGCAAAGGACCACCAGGGCTGCACCAATGGGCTGTGGAGGATCATCTAGACAGAGCCAGGGATCAAACCTAGGACTTCAACCTTCTTGCATGTTTTACAAGTTGAGGTATATCCTTCGCTCTTCAAATCCTTTTTTTTTTTTTTTTTTTTGTTTTTTGCGTCACACCCGGCAGTGCTCAGGGGTTACTCCTGGCTCCATGCTCAGAAATTGCTCCTGGCAGGCACGGGGGACCATATGGGGCACCGGGATTCGAACCGATAACCTTTTGCATGAAAGGCAAACGCCTTACCTCCATGCTATCTCCCGGGCCCCAAAATACTTTTTTATAACCAGATTTATCTTGAGTTTTGCAGTTGCCCTTTCCAGTTTTCACTGAGATCATTGTTCTGAGGGAAAATCGAATGGTACATGTTTGTAGAATAGCTCCATTCATTTCTATAGACATTGGCAAATATGTTAGTCATCAGATGTAATATATAGAGGCAGATAATATTCTCTGGAATTGTTTATATTACACAGGCTAAGGAAACCCTACTGTGATGTGTTAATTTTAGCTTATACCTATTTGTAGTCATTTGATTCTAGCACTAACGGGCCAGTATAAATCGGTTGCTGATGTTGTCATTTCTCTTTATTGTGGGAAATTTGGCTTATTGTAATTTTCAAGCCATGGTTTTCTATTAATAACAGGGAAAAGTCTTAAATTGGTGGTGTTCTTTTCTCAGTGTTACATCAGATAAGCCTTCAAATAAATACTTATTTCTCAGTAGCTCCAGTCACCTCTCCAAAACCCTACCATCATATGCAATATGGAATTAAGTATGTCTATCTGATAATTATAAAGATAGTGTGGAGTGACCTATATTGATATAATTTCTTTTGCTTTGGACATGTTTCATTATTGATTTGATAAAATGGTATAATTTATCTCTCTCAGGGTAAATCGCTAAACTCCTAATTGCATCCACTGTAGCAAGATAGATATGATACCTTTTAACATGTTCTTTTAAAAGATTTTTGCTACTTATTAATATTAAACTCTTTGTGGTGGTCTATCTCTTCAATAATTATGAGAACTTGTGCCAAACATTTATGTCTTCACCTTTGAAAAAATATTTTAATATTATCTCAAAATTCTGTATTTAGTTGACTCTGGTTCCCGTAGTCTATGTTGTTAGATTTTAAAACTTTTTTTGTTATTTTTCTCTAATCAATTTTCTTATGTAGGTAGCTTTGTCAATGAGAGCACTATTGTCCCAACTAGCTACTAAAGCATGAAAATACTTTCCAGGCTTGGGGAAATATATTTTGGTAGCTATTTTCCCATGTCTTATGTCTCTTACTTTTGAAGTCTTTCTGTTACCAAACTGCTTTAAAAGGCAGAAAATAAAATGATCGTTGTCTTTTCCCTTGTGATTAGAACACTATAAATTACCACTAAGTCAGTCTCCTGTTTAAAGGGCCAGTCATCTCCAAATTCTATTAAAAAGATTTATCCTTCATCTGTATGATTAAACCGAGATTTTACAATTGTGAACAAAGACTAACTAGATAACCATTCTGATAACAAATCCTCAGGTTTTCAGTTCACTTTCTTTTGCTAAAGATGCTATGCTATACGTTGTAATTTCTACATGTGAGAGAAAGTTCTAGTAGACTGTCAATAAAAGTTAACAAAAGGATTAAATTTTGCAATGATATTCACATAAATATGAGATTTCACCCAGCATCAAATGATTTTAATCCTTTAAAGGAAATAGATATTTGTGCAAAAGAAGAGATATCCTGGACTGTCCGTGCTGCTCTCTAGAGTTTTTCTTTCTATAATAATATATATTCTCAACCAGGTTTAATATAAGAGGTCATTAATTTGACCATAAAACATCCTAACTTTTAAACTAATATTTAGAAACTTTAAAATATCTCTAAAAAGACATCTTGATATAATTTCTAGGTGGATATTAATATATGCATTCAAGAGATAAGGAATTCCCACTGTGTTTTTCAGTAAATAAAGCTTACAACATGCTTTTAGGGATTTATTTGCCAAGACATTTTTTGTGATGTCTTCTGATAAAGAAAATAAATCTTTAAATACCAACCTGAAACATCTGTATCTTCAATAACCACTCAAACTCTGGAATATCTTTTATGTTTTTAACACAGTGTCAACTTCAGTCAGATAGATTGAACAAGAGTTCTTTGTATTTGTAGCCAATTCCCCAATTATGAGTAGAGACCTACATAGATTCATTTTCTTCTCTTTCTTTCATGAGATTTTCTCCTCTCTATACTCTGACACAAAAATACAGCCAGTGCTTTAGTAGAGCCCAACTCTGATCTCTGCCTTCCTTCATAATTTCTATCTTCTTTGCTTGAATGGAAATCATCTTTAGACAGAGACTCAAAGTAAATGTGAAGTTTTACTTGTAATTTTTTTTTGTGTGGAATCACACTGCTATGGTACACTTGACCAATAATTTAAATTTTTCCAGTATATAGTTGGTACATTTTGTTGCTTGTGACAGCAGAGAAAGTACTCATTACTCTGCCATATTAAAAAAAAAACTGCTCTAAGGGCTGGAGAGATAGCATGGAGGTAGGGTGTTTGCCTGACATGCAGAAGGACGATGGTTAAAATCCTGGCATACCATATGGTCCCCAGTGCCTGCCAGGAGCGAATTTTTGAGTGTAAAACCAGAAGCAACCCCTGAGTCCTGCAGGGTGTGACCCAAAAACCACACACACAAACAAAAGGTCTATGTTTTGTCTTAAATGTATTATCTTGTATTAATGTAATTTGTCATCATTTTTCTATTCAGACTTTGATTGTCTGAACTTCAGGTTTTAGCTAATTTTTCTATGTTTTCATAACAATATTATTTCCTAAGCCAATATATACTCAAGTTCTTTTTTGTTTATTTAGTTTATTGTATATTACCTTGTATGAATGACAGTTGGCTTAAAATGATACCTTTTCATAATTTCTCTTTTAAAAGCTTAGAGTTTTTATTCCATTGTCATTCTTATAAACATTTATTACTTTAATATACAATTAAAGCCACCCAAGAGCCCAATATATTTCCCCACTGTTCTTCTGTTATTACTATTTTACCTCTTTATTTCCCAACTCCTTGTTCCTGTCTAGAGATGATACAGAATTTAAAACTCTGCAGATTTTCCTATTTATTTCATCAGCTCTCAATGTATCAAATATTTTTAAACAAATTAACCAGTCATTATTTATTATTGAACACTAGCTCTATATTAGCCTATATTTTAAGGCTTTAGTATTATATAAAATATAGATGATGTCTCAACTGCTGTGGAACAATTTGAGGGGGAAACATCATAGAAGGATGCTTTGTAAATCAGAAAGATTCAGGGATGAACCAGATGATTGCACAGCAGTAAAGCATCTGCCATGCACTTTTTTTTTCTTCTGGTTTTTGGGTCACACCCGCCATTCCCAGGGCTTACTCCTGGCTCTGGCAAGCTCGAGAGACCATATGAGATGCCGGAAATCAAACTTGGATCCTTCTCAGTCAGCTGCTTACAAGACAAATGCCCACTGCTCTGCTATCATTCTAGCCCTGTGATAAAGATATTTTCATAAAAGTATCTTGTTTGTAAAATTTTATTTTCTAGGAGAACTGAACATAGTTCCATAATAAGTTATTTCTTGTAAATTGTCTTTGAGCTGGTATGACATGATTAAATTTTATTGACTATTATTATAAACTGTGCAAGATTAGTCGGTACGTTTTTATTCAACAATTTTAAAAACACTAATCCTTGCTTATTCAATCTCTTTAGGGGAGTTGCTAACTAAGAATAAAGGCATAGAGAGGTTAAGTGATTTAATATAAATTGTTCAGTAAGTTCACAAAAGAGCAGGTATGAATGTTGAACATTAGATCTCATTTTTAAAGGTAATAATTATTAATTAGTATCAGAAATTGTCAAAAAGAAAGAAATGTATAATCAAATATACAAGATGATGAAATGTATTTATGATACTAGTCAATTTACTGCATTATATTTAAATTGTAATTTCACATAGGATTTAAATAAGCTGGGCTAGTGATTTGGATACATTCAATGCCTAACTCTGAAGTTTAAAGTTTTTTTATATTAGAAATCATGTTAAGTGTTATATGTACAATGTAGAATTTACTTTTACTTAAACACAAAATGTAAGTACAAGTATGTATTTTTATTTTACCCTTAAAAGATTTAGAGGAAGTTGAAAAAGAAAATAATGGATATTTTAGAATATAGTGAGATACATACTTTACAGGTACAGGAATGCTCTAAATTGGAGAACTTTTTGACAAGTTTAACTAGAAAAAAAAACGTTGATTCTGATCAAAGTAAAAACAGATTATCTGAAAAACAAGAAAGCATTTTATTTTATTTTTTGGTGTGGTATATCTTTTAATATGTGAATGTATCTTTTTTAGTTTATTTATGGATATACTATATAGATTTTTTTTGTCACCAATTGAAACACAGAAAAATTTTATTGAAAGACCACTGGGAAAAATCTTCATTTTGAATGGATTTATTTGAAAGTAGTACTGCTAAATGATAGCAAGGATTACAGATAGACTCAATTGTAGAGTAAAATGAAAGCTAAAAACTCATGGGAGAAAAAAAGAGTTTTCCTTAAATATATTCTAGCTCACTTGATTTTAGAACTATCACTTGTGACAGTCATCTCTGTTTGCATGACTTTTACAATATAGAGCTATTTCATTAAATAATCTTCTCATAAAATAGTTTTCAAATAATGCATCACTTGTTTTCTTAGTTGTGCTAACCAAATGAGCAACTTTTATATTCCATAGGAGGCCTTTAAATGCTTCAAAACATTTTATAAACCTTAGTAGTACTGGTTACCAGGGAAAATAAAAGATATTTTGATGTTAGGAGGGCTGTCAAGAGAGTGATTCTAATGTTTACTGTTTCATCTTAAAGGAAAAAAGGACTTTCTGCCTCCAACTGATAAATAGCAATCTCTTAAATAGAAGATCATAAAGATCGGGCCATTTTTATTGTTCTCTGGGGTGCCTGACTAGCTCAGTTCAACTCTAACACCATATTTTGAAGGAGAAGTCAATGAGGGCTAGATGTGATTTCTGATTATTGGTGTTATGATAACAGTTTTGAATGATTATCTAATGATATGACTTTAAGGCATAGAATATTATCTCTTAGATAAACAAATATTTAAAAGTTTCCTAGAATTTATTATTTATTAATAGAATCACAGAATGACTCTTAATGATTGCAAGTCTTGCTGATAAATTTGCTCTGAAGCTCTGTTATGTGATCCAGAGAATGATTGTCCCATCAAACCAAATAAATTTGGCTTTTGTATTACTTTTTTAAGACTACCATAAAAAGTACCATAGAATAGATAGTGTAAACAAAAAAAGAATATTGTCTCATCTCAGTTTTGATGACTATCAGAAGCCTCAGATGTTAGCATCTGTGAGGTTGACCTTGCTGATGACTCTCTCTGGATTGTATGTGGTCTTCTATCTGTGTGCTTTGTGTTCTAATATTTTTTTTTGTTTTAGGACCCAAATAATATGGAATTAGAGCCCACACATATGACCTTATTTTGCATTACTTACTTTAACATTTTTTTTTTTTACAAATGTGATCACATTCTGAGGTACTAGCAGTTAAAACGTCTAGTCTAATCTTTATGGAAAGCGATATGGAGATTCCTCTAAAAATTAGAAATTGAGCTCCCATTCGACCCAGTTATTCCACTCCTAGGAATAAACCCTAGGAACACAAGAATACAATATAAAAATTCCTTCCTCACACCTATATTTATTGCAGTGCTATTCACAATAGCCAGGCTCTGGAAACAACCAAGATGCCCTTCAACAGACGAATGGCTAAAGAAACTGTGGTACATATACACAATAGAATATTATGCAGCCATCAGGAGAGATGAAGTCATGAAAGTTTTCTATACATGGATGTACATGGAATCTATCGTGCTGAGTGAAATAAGTCAGAGGGAGAAAGATAGACGCAGAATAGCCTCACACATCTGTGGGTTTTAAGAAAAATAATAGTCATTTTTGCAACAATACTCAGAGACAATGAGAGGAAGGCTGGAACTTCCAGCTCACCTCATGAAGCTCACCAGAAAGAGTGTTGAGTGCAGTTAGAGAAATAACTACACTGAGAACTACCATAATCATGTGAATGAATGAGGGAACTGGAAAGCCTGTCTAGAGTACAGGTGGGGGTGGGATGGGATGGAGAGAGATTTGGGACATTGGTGGTGGGAATGTTGCACTGGTGAAGGGGGTGTTCTTTACATGACTGAAATCTAATCACAATCATATTTGTAATCAAGATGTTTAATTAAAGATATAAAAAAGAAAAAATCAATATATTAACTTGAGGAAAACACAGTTAATTCAAAGACCCACATTTTAAGACAAAGTAAATTTTTATAAGTTTTTGTGTTACACCCCGTAGAGCTCAAGGCTACTCCTGGTTTTGTGCTCAGAACCTACCTCTGGCAGGCTCGGGAAACCATATGGTATGCCAGAATTCAAACCATGGTCATTCTTGTGTTGGCTACTTGCAAGGCAAACATCGTACTGTTGTTCTATAACTCCAGCCCAGAGACAATGTAAATTTTTATATAAATTGATAATTAAAATTATATGAAGCTACTACTAATAGGTAGTAAAGTTTTCTTATTGAATTTTGTAACAGTTAGCATTCTCCAAAGAGTCATTAAGGTCTGCTGCAAAGTCTCTCCCTTCCATCCCCCCATTATTTTTTTCAGAAATGCTCAATGTTCTTGTGATTTTTTTAAAATTTATTTAGGCAAAAAAATAATTAAAAAAATTTATTTAGGCAACCCACACTATAAATTCAGTTTACTTTTCATAAAAAATCAGACTGGGGGATATATAATATAGAAAACTGGGTAAGTAATTTATCTTTCATGTGGCCAATGTATATTGGATTTCTAGTACCCAGTTTGGTTTCCAAGAACTTCTAAAAGTATACTATGAGTACAGAGCCAGCAGTATACCCTAAGAACCACTGAGTGAGACCAAAAGAAAGCCAAAAAATGGACACATAATATTAAACATCACAAATACTGTGGATGTGGAATATGTACTTTGCTTTTGAAAGGCTTTTGGCTAGATTCACATCACTATATAGACCCTAAGAACCCTTGTACTGTAGCACCAATTATTGTGTCCTACCTAACAGTCGAATTATTTTCAAATATGATAATATTTGGATGATGATAATATGATGATAATGAGAACTAACCTCAATCTGTTAGTATATTATACATACTGTGCTAAACAGAAACAAGATTTAAATAATCATATCCTGTGAACAGCAATGATGAACTATTTTGGGAGAGTCAGTACAATCTTAAAGTGGTTAAATAAACCTGTATCTTTTTGTAATTTTCTTTTTGTTTCAAAGAAAAATATATTAAAGGTTGGGGATACATTGCATTTGATTGATGGGACATGACAAATGGAGTCTCTCTCTAGACCCCTTTCTTTCTTCAGGGCATCCGGGATGAGAATTGATGAGGTCAGGATATTTCAGTGTGTTGGAATTATTTGGACCTCCCCTTAGAAAACCTTGACTTGTCACAGCATGTTATTAATTCTAAGAAACAACTCTAAAAAAATACTTCTTTTTTATTTTAAATCACAATAGTGATATATACACAAGACCTATTATAAAATTGCAGCAAGATAATGCTGGTTTAAGCTTGATGATTACAATTTTGGATATCCTCACTCTTCTGTGTAACCTTAAGCAGTTTATTCATCTTTTATATTTCAGTGGATCCTATAGCAATAGGCATAGCTGCATAAATTAAAGCAGAAGTATATGGAGAGAGAAATTGGAATGTTGGACTCTCTGGACTCTCACCACAGTGTACAGTGCTCTTAATTCTTATTACAATAGTAATAAGATGCTTATAACTTATGAATAACGTTTTCGTGATATGCTTAAACTAGAAATGGAAG
Source organism: Crocidura indochinensis (assembly GCA_004027635.1). NCBI lineage: Eukaryota > Metazoa > Chordata > Mammalia > Eulipotyphla > Soricidae > Crocidura > Crocidura indochinensis. Next base: position 28,897 of record PVKC010002173.1, on the reverse strand, counting down.
AATGGATTGGTTTACGTATAATGTATTCATTATCTAACCTATTATGCTTTTACAGCCAAGTCTAAAATTTTTTCACCACCACCCTACTTGCAGGCATTGTATTTATGAAGCACTTTTATCCATTTATAACACTAGATGGTCAGTTTTACAGTTGTAAAATTTTGATCTATCAATTATATATGTATGCATATATATGTGTGGTGACCACATTTATGTTACCATAATGTTCATCTGTGTTGTACATAATGCTCATCTCTGTTGAACATAGCTCTTCTGCCTTCCATTCGCCTGCCTGCCATTCAGCAGAACCTTTGCAATTGTTTCCCTATGCTCACTTATCTTGAAATTGTTGCTTTCTCTATTAAACTCCTTTACCCCTATAGTTCACCCCTGCTTTTGCCCTAGAACACTACACCATGTCCCCCCACCCCTTTTAGCTTCTCATCACCTGGATTGTCAATCATAACCAGAATTGGCTTTTCAAATGGGTCCAGGCTCTAGAACAGCAATCTGTTTCTTCATCCAATAGCTGCAAGAAATCATTGACACTTTCATTGCTTCCTTGACTAAACTCGACCAACAGATTACCTCATTGGCTGAAGTAGTCCTCCTGAATAATTCTACCTCATTAGACAGGAAGTGTGGGTATTTCTTGGGAAACACTGTTATTACTTGGGTTTTGATTTGGCAGACAAAAGAGGGATATATAGATTTTTCTATTTGTATTTATTGGGAAACAATGTTATTACCTTAGTCTTGATTCAGCAGAAATTGGAGGGATATGTATATTTCTTTGTATATATTCAATGGGAACAATATCCTTACTATACCTATAAATCAGAAACAATGAATCACAACCCTGATATATTATCCTGCATTCTAATATCTTTTGTTAATATCCTGTTTTCTTTTTGCATAGATCCAGTAAAAAGAGAAAAATCTAATGAAAGAGAGGAGTTCTCGTCTATTAGGGGTAGAAACTCCAAAATTTTTATGTTGTAGATGGGCCTTTTACCCTGAACATTTGTCATAGTGCCTTGAGTAAAGCTTTAGTTGTTCTGAGATTAACACCCCTAAACTGTATGTCCCATTAGTGAAACCAAAGTTAGGTTTTGAGCCATCTTGACTACTAGGGAATTAGAGGTAAACTTCTTGCCACCCTGGCAACAACTTGATACCAGGACATCTTCATGACACCTTGGCAATGACTGGTAAACTGGAGCATGCTTCATAATGCTCTGGCAATGACTTAAAGCTTGTGAGAGCACAAAAGACTCTAGTGTAATGCTTGTCAGTGAGTGCCACCAAAGGAAAGAAAATGATGAAGATAGAACTTTTTACTACTTCTGGGACCTGGAAGAAGAACCGGTGGGGTCAGACAAACTAAAGACTGTTCCGAAGTTTGCAGTTAAAATGTATGACTGAATATTTTCTGGGAAAGGCCACTGGCTCTACATATAATTTAGTTTACAAAGATTTTGTTCCATATTTTACTGCACCTATGAAAAATAATAGCTACTTTTAACACTTTGCTGTAGGCTATGATATGGAATTCTCACCTTTAACAGAAGACAATTTATTATGACTTATCCAGCACTTTTTTATTCTTTGTAATTAACAATCATCTCAATTCTCTTTTTATTCTTTGTAATTAGCAATCATCTCAATTCTCTTTTTTTGGGGGGAGGTGGGATGGGGAAGGTTTGCGTCATACCAGGCAGCTCTCAGGGGGTACTCCTGGATCTCTGCTCAAGAGAGCTCTGGCAGGCATGGGGGATCATATGGGATGACAAAATTTGAACCACCATTGGTCCTGGGTCAACTGCTTGCAAGGCAAATACCCTACCACTGTGCTGTCTCTCTGGCCCCACCATCTCAATTCTTGTTAAATAAACAGAAAAGGGGGATATATAGCCAATCACTTTAAGCACACACCCTGTTTTAACAACCAGATAAAACACCCTGCTTTCCCTAAACCACTTTGTTTTCTGTAAACACAGAGGCACACACCCAGTTTTATTTCCATCTCACATCCTACCTATCCTAATATAAATATTCATTTCCAACTTACAATAAACTGAATTATATATTCTCCTAAAATGGCTGGTGATGCATCTTTTTGAGTGCTCTACTCACATAAGATCTGACCTCACCAGTGACTTCTATATCATGGGATCTGACTTCGCCAGTGTCACAATGGGTGAGAATAAAATTTTTAAACTTGAGGTCTGATAACATAATATTTAAATTACATATTAGGTGGCTGATTAATTTTTATGAATAAATGGGGAGTATTTCAAGAAAAATTTATTCTTATTAATGTTTTTGTTACTTTGAATGAATTTTATAAATCAAAGCCATATTTTAGAATTGTAATACAATTGGAATTTTTATATAACTTAAAATTGCTAAGTGCTTTGTTTTCTCTCTCTGAATTCAAAGTGAATGCTTTATATTACAGAAGGTAACACTTGTGTACAGTATAAAAGACTAGAGATTTAAAGGGTGGAGAAATGAGGAGATTCATCAAATCTTATAAACTACCTAGTAAGTTTTTATTTTCCTTGATCAAAATATGCTTTTGTTAGCACATAAATATTAAGGAAGAATGGGAAATCAATAATAATGATTTTTAAACTCCATCTGCTACAGAAATATTGGATGAGACTAAACAAATAAATGCTGAAAGTATTGAGCAAAATGATTCTGTCAAGACTTTGGCACAATTATTATAAATAACTCAAAGTTGTTTGTTTAACTGAAGGGTAAATTGTATAGTAACTTTCATTTGCCAAGGTTGAGTGATAGCTTTAAACTTCAGATTAAAATATATTTTTTATGATGTAAGAAAATGCTTGCCAAAATATGTATCCATAATTCAAAGATTTGGCAAAGGAAAAGTGTGATTTAGGATGTTTACATGTTTCTCTGGCCATTCATAAATTCATGACATTCCTTATGTCATAACACATTTTAACAGTTTGCTTCCATAGTGATATAGGAAGATGTGTTTATAGAGGTATCATAGAATAAAACAACTTTTATAGCGTTCAGATTCTGATCCACAGGCAGTTATGATTTAAAGCAATGAAACAGAATAGAGATAGTGTAGCTCAGTAGACATTTTATTTTAGGCAGTGAACAGAAGAGCAAGGTAACTGGGACATGGGGTTTCTTAAGAAGGATGCCAGGAAAGCATTCTCTTTTAACGTCTTTTGTTTATTTTTCTTGTTATTGCTTTTTTTTTTTT
>PVKC010002173.1:0-18551 GCA_004027635.1 Crocidura indochinensis | reverse complement strand
TGATACTGTACATTGAGTTTAAAATGAGGAAATATTCAAATTGGCACCTAGTTTTGTCACTGCACCTTTTTGGGGGGATGGGGGTAAGGGGTCAGTAATAATCAGGACTTACTCCTAGTTCTGCATTCAGGAATCACTAGTGTTAGGTCTTAGGGGGTATCATTTGGGCATATGGAGGTCAAAATCAGGTGGGCCATGCGTAAGGCAAGCATCTTTATTAACCCAATTAATTAACTCTCTAGACCCTGCTTATTACTATGAATAAAAATATTAATACAAAAATGGAGTATATATTTTAGAATAAACTACATAAATGCTCAACCTATGATTATCTTTTCCATCTAGAATGCCAGATCTTGGTGAAACATTTGCTTTTATGGGTGAGGAATACAAATTGTTTTATCAACAGTATATATTAAAAATTGATAATGTTCTTTAATAAAGTTGCTTAATGATTCTTTGAGATAAATAAGTAAAATACTTTATCATGTAGATACTTATTCTGTTCAAAAGATGCTTTGTATCATAAGATTCCATTTACTTTTTAGAATGATGGTATCCCAAGTGATGCAGTGAGTGTGGTGGTCTTTATATCACAGAATAAAATAAAAATAAATTAGAACTTTATTTTCCAAGTATTTATAACATCCACCTTTTAAAATTGAATGTCTTCAATAATCTCTTTTTATACTGTAAATTTTATTATTTATAAATAAAAAGTAACGACATCATCAAAACATGAACTTTTTCACTAATGAGGTGCACAGTTAACCAATTTGGAGACTGCTGTTGTAGCAAATGGGAGATTAATGACATCCCATTTATAAAGGCTAGCGAGTGAGAAAGAAGCTGTCAATAAGAAGTTCATTTATCTGTTTTCCCATGTCTGCAATAAAGCACAGTTACCTGAAATGTCATACTTTGGAAAGGGTGCCAATGCTAAACATACATAAATGCCTACCTTTTACTAAGTAGCTGTATTGATTTGAGAAGTTACATCAAAGCAATTGCCTATGTGTAATTATTGTCTTTTTCCCAAAATGTCTAACCTAGCACAATGCAAAGTTTAAATACTTGGTGTGTGTACTTTTTTATTAAATATGTTCAATATTGTTGAGCCTTTCTTTCAGTGTTTGATCTATAAGCAAATGAATAGAAAATGAGCTTAATAAATCATTGGTGGCAGGTTCAAGAGAGCCCTGCTGTTTCTTTTGGCTGAATACTAAATGAATATGGTTTCTGATATAAAAGAAGTAGAAGAAAGTGAAGAAAGTGGGTAACGAAGGAACATTAAATCTGCAAACACTTTATAACATTCATGGTTCTTTTATTGATTTTAATGAAAAGTCATTGCCATTTTTGTGTGTGAGATCAACCTAATCAATTAAATTGCACCCATTTTATATATTTCCTACAAGTATTTACTTGTCAGATCCATGGTTCATTTTCCAAATATACCTCTGAAACAAGGTTCTGTTTCATATCCTTTTGAAAGTGATTTATTGGTGTTTTTATGATAACATCTATAACATCTCTAGTGTAATTCTATCAGGATGGCTAATTTTTATGCTTATCTAATCTATTGCTAAAATTTAACATTCTTTCAAAGTAGTATACAACAAATAACCTTTGAAAGGGGGTTTACCAGTTCTCATTTCCTTGTTATTTTAAAGCTATATTGTAGAAGATGATATATTCCTTAAATATATGTCCTAATATTTTTGAAGTTACATAGATATTACAAGTCAATTTTTACCATTTACTTTTCTTGGTTTTTTTGGGCCACACCCAGTGACGCTCAGGGATTACTTCTGGCTATTCGCTCAGAAGTTGCTCCTGGCAGGCACGGGGGACCATATGGGGAACCGGGGGATCGAACCGCAGTTCATCCTAGGTTAGCGCAGGCAAGGCAGGCACCTTACCTCCAGCGCCACCGCCCGGCCCCATTACTTTTCATACTGTTAGTCATTACTTATTGATTTTGAATAAAAGTTTAATTGTTTTAAATATACATAAGTTTGAGTTCTGAACTCCCCGTGTAGATTATTACATTATTTTGAGAACATAACAAAGGTTACAGTTTCTTAATTAGTACTAAATATCTATTTGACAGTGAAATAAGAAGCATATCATTTACTAATATTCAAAATATGTTGATGAGAGAGTGATTGTCAATATGAAGACAGAAAATAGGGATTATTGGGAGCTTAAGAATATGGAGTCACTCATTGATGTCAACTTGGAATTTGAGCAAGTAAGACTTTATTGATATGGGGTAGGGGTGGTTCAGACAATATTTCATATTGGACATAAACAATAGCATTGGTGAAGGGTGTGTATATTGTATGATTGAAACTTAAGCATGAATGAATTTATAACTATAGATTAAAAACTGTACTATTAACAATTATAAATATAATGTTTTAATAAAGTAATTAATATAAATTAATTGAAAAAAAACAATAGAGTGAAGTTAGTATACTGCTGATATTTAATCCTGCTTGCCTTTAAGCCCATATCCTTCATTGGATACTTATCTAATTTGCTATATTTTTATGCCTCCTTGCTTGCTAGATTTTCAACTCTGCAGTCGCCTATAATTTCACTTGAACATGCACTCTCTCTATTTTCCTTCCCTATTTTGATAGACATTTTTGGGGGTAAAAACAGATTTTATTTGTAGATATTGAGGAAAGGGAGGGAGAATATAAAACTAGAGAGAAGCATGCTCAAGGGAGAGTACAGACTTCTCTAAAGGCAGAGAGATCCCAGAAACATAGTTCAGATTTAAAATATGAAAATTCACATCTCAAGAGAGCAGATATTATATGCAAAGGCTGGCAACATTCATGCGCTAAGATAATTTTGCTCAATAAAACTAGCTTGCTTCAAAAAAAAAGAATGTTAGTATAGAATACATAAAAATTATTTTGAAGTAATACGACCTTAAAATATTTATTTATTAACATTATTCCAAACTATTAGTAAGAAAATCAAATACAAATTAGGGCACAGAGTTATGTTTTAGCTTAGCAGTAGAGTACTTGTCTCTACAACTATGTTTAATATGTAGGTTTAAGATCTGGAGTTTGATCACCATCTCTGAAAACAACAAAGACAAAGGACATAATAAACATAATTAAATAAAACACAAAATTATACATAGTCATAAATAAATCTGCTGAAAATTTTGAATTTTTATTTTTTAAACTTTAGTTTCATTATTGTTGTACAAATGAATCAAGTCATCATATAACTAAATGTTTTAGTTGTTTGCATATTTCAGTTTTGTAAATTATTTTATATGATCATAAAAATGTAAATGTATTCACATTTTAAAGGTATATGTATAGAAATGGTACTAATTGATCTTATGAAATTTCAATAACTTCCTATCTTTGCCAACAATTGTGGTTTGTTAATTTTTTGACATTGGGCCCAGCTCACAGATGTGAGGTGACATGTAATTCTGGCTTTGAATCACATTTCCCTAATAATCACTAAGGTTTAACAAATATTTCACATAATTATGGACAATCTGTACATCTTGGAAAATTATCTACTCAGAATTTGTGTTCATTTAAAAAAATTTGCTCATTTGCTTTTATGTTGTTGAACAGAGTTTGATCTTTATTCTATATATTAATCTCTTGTTAGATGTATGATATATAAAATATATTAAATAAACAAAATATATAGATGTGCAGATATAATACCAGTGCTAAGATGGCTATTTACACATGACTGACATTAGTTATATTTGCATTGCTGCATATAGTCTCTGACGAGTGAACCCTAAACACTTCTGGATGAGGTCCAAATGACTTTCTAAACATATATATCTGTGGTTAATATTTGACAGCATATCTAAAAATTGAGCTCCAATAAAGTAAAATTTTATAAAAGTATAGTAAATCAACTCCAGTAAAAGAATATCCATAGAAATAAAATAAAACCATGAAACATTAAAAAATTTAAATAGTCCCATAAAAGCCTTCCCAATTGGAAATAATTGGGAAGTTACAGGTAGTTTGACCAAACAGTAGAGAAAATCAATTTTATACAAGGAAAATGTGTAAGATTCTTATTAAGGAAAGTGTCCCTAAGTCATAATGCAGATTATTTCATCTTGGTATTAAATCCAATACAGTACACTAATATTATTTTACCAATGAGGCATTGGGAGGCTATCATGTTTTTAGTCAAATAATCAGAATAAACCACATTATCAGTGGTAGCAAATTAAATCTTTATTTGTTATGTTTTGGGACCAAATCCAACAGTGTACAGGGCTTAATCCTGACTCTGCTCCCGGAAATTACTCCTGTACGCTCAAGGTGACAATGTGTGATCCTGAGGATGGAATCTGGATTGGCCACCTGCAAAGCAAGTGCCTACATGCTGTGCTATTGCTCTGACCACAAAGCTTTGACTTAGTGAAAAATTAAAGATACCCTCTAACACAATCTTTATCTCATGATTTTATGAATATGAAAATGAAAGAGGATGAGGAAGGTTAAAGGATTTGATATAAAGGATCACAAAGACAACCAATGCTAACACAGATACAAAAATATATAAAATATATAAAGCAATAATGCATGTATTATCTTTTAAATAGTGTAAATCAGGTGCTTAGTAACGAATTAAAATAATAAATAAATGTTATATTCATAAAGGTGTACAATACATATTCATATATGCAGTTAAAAACCAAGATTATTAGCCTATATCCATGTACAAGTCAAATGCATTCTTAAAAGGTATTTGTATGACTAATGAGATAGTACAGGAGTTAAAGTGCTTGCCTTGTATATAGCTGATCGTGCTATGGCTCCCTACCCCACATTTGGTCCTCTGAACACGCTAAGTGTGGTTCCTGAGCTCAGACCAGGAGTAAATCTATTGCTGAATGTGGCCCCAATTCAACCAACCAACCAAGCAGACAAACAATACTAGAAATACATGTAAAGTTAAATGGCACAATTAAAAATTCCACTTTAATAAGGATATAATAAATGTATTTCATGAAAATCCACTACAACATGCAAATTAAATGAACAACATACAATTTATTGAAATGCTTAAATTATAAATAAGTGAAGAAATGCATGCTCAAGGAGAGAATATTGAAGTATAAAACCATAATCATTAGATATAATTATTATGAAATTCAGGTATTTAGTTTTATTAAAAACAGATAAAAATTCTTGTGAATAACTCAAACTACTTTACGATTAGATCATAAAGTATATGCATATAAATATAAAATCATTTCATTCTTTACAATACACTGAAGAACTAGAGAATTTAATAACCCTAGAGATATCAATATTTTATTAGGCTACAATAATTTATACATTGATATTGTCACCTATAAACAAACATTTCAGAAGCAATCATTTATAATTTTGCTCATTTATAAAATTAAATTCCAGAATTTAATTTCAAATGGATCAGCAAATTCAATGTGTACTTACATATGTTTGGAGTAATATAGAGAGGATGTCTTTCTTGGGAAAAATGATGGGGTTCAGGCAATATTGGGGCACACCTAGCTGTTCTTAGGAATCCTAACCAGGCTTGGTGTCTCTCTGTAATTCTGGATATAGAACTGGGAACATCCACATGTAGGACAAATGCCTTATTTCCTGTTTATCCCTCTAGCCCAAAGAATACTGTTTTCATGATATGGCATCAGGTTAATTTTTCAAATAAAATGATAAAATATCAAATAAAATGTTTATCTTTTGTTTTCTTTAATATTAATATTTGTTTGCATTCATAGAACAATGGAAAAGTCAAGATTTTATATATTTCAGTCATTAAATGCAACCAAAAGAATCAGACTTTTATATAATTAAACTTCAAAAGATAAATATTATATTTATATGGATCTCAAACTCAAAGAATAGTAACATAACATAGTGATCTCCCTGGGTTTTCTTTTTATTCACATATTCCACACTGAAAATTGAAATAGCTATGAACCAGGAAATGCCAGCAGGGTCAAACACAAACACAAAGACAAATAAATATACAAAAGAACAGAAGAATAGTCTTTCAGTCAAAGGACAAAGAAAAGGGTCATACAGCAAGATACAACACACCTAAAGCTATTAACACTTCAGTTTTGTTAAATAGATCAGAGAAATAAATGTATTGCCAACCCCAGGACAGTCTTCAAGTCCATAATTTCATTCTTACTAGACTGGGATAAGGTACCCCTATTTTAATGCTCAGCTGATCTTAGAAAAGACAAACTATTTAGATATGAGCTTTTCCTCCATATTTGAGGCCTCACTTCTTTCTGATGTTAGTGAAAGCTATTAGCAGTAGAAATGAAGTCCATTATACTTCTCATTCTACTCACAGATATTAGTGAAGGTCTAGAGAAGAGCAAGACTTCTTAAAGTACTTTGTGTTGACAATTTGTAATCCTTTTCGTGTGTGTCAGTAAAGGCAGGATGGGGCTCCTGCTTTCAATCTCAACCTTCATAATGAGGCAAATTATCCTCTTTTCTCCCTTTGTTTCAAATGTCATTAAAACTCAACTAACATAAAAGATTTAAATAAAATACAGAGATTCATAACATATTATGTATCCAATTATTCAAGTTTAAGTACGTTTCCGTCAGTACATAATTCTTGATGACCTCAAATGAGATTTGGGAAAGCATAATCAAATAAGAAAACATAAATAGATACCCATACTATGAGATAACAGAAATGTGAGATTTACCTGAAGATGGGTTAAAGTCAGTTATTATTTAAAAAAATAGTTTCTAAAAACAAATATAAATTAAACACATGAAAAAGTCAATATTCACAAGGAAGTAAAAAATAAAAAAATAATCAGAAACATTATAAAATATAAAAACTAATATAAAAAGGGTGCTAGATGGGCCTAATAGTAGATTACAGGGAATCAATGTATTGGCAAATCATAATAAGAAACAGTAGCAATCACCCATCTCAGTGACAGAGAGAGCTGAATCAATTAAAAAAAAAGATGATATAAAGAAAGAAAACTATGGCATGGTTCCATTTGTGATATTCCAAAAGTAAAAAATTAAGAGTGAAATAATAGTTAAAACCCAATTAGATTTGAAAAGTATATAATTGTAAGAGTCCAGTTTAGAAAATATAAATAGAATACATTTATATGTGTGCCATTTAAGTTCAGAACTATTTGAAGTTTAATGAATAAAACTCTGGTATCCTCAGATATAATTTCCCCAATGAAAAACATCTTGAAAGTTGTAGCTCAATACTAAAGTCAGAACATTACAGTTAATGTACAAAATGTTTCCAACAACATAGGCTTCCTCATATTCTCTTTTATAGTAACACTTAGCTCCTTCTTCATCATCCCAATTCCTGGCAACTACTAATATGTTTCCAACATATCCTTTTATTTCATCACAAGAATTTTATAAGATAAAATCAGACAACAGATAACTTTTTAAAATTGCCTTTATTTACTGTTCAGTTATCTAGAGAGTCATCTAGGACAGACTGATGTATGTACAACACAACTTTTATTTTTAAAGCTGAATAGTGTTCAATTCAAGGATAACTTAAATATCCTTTCCAATGTTTGTCAATTATGAGTAAAATTATTATTACTGTCTCAGTGTAACCTATTGTATGTGCATAAAATATTTCTCTGATATAAATGGCCAGCACTGAAATTTCTGGGCTATATAGTAATTGCATGTTTAATTATTTAAAGAAACTGCCCACATATTTTTAGTGAAACCACATAATAATATATTTTAGCAAGACTTGAATAATCACTTCTTCTCATATTTGCAAACATTTGCCCTACTAAAATTTTTTCATTCAGTCTTTTCATAAATAAAATTATATCTCACTGTGATTTCAATCTGTTTTAAATTGAAAGTTATTTTAAGTTAGTTTAATGACATTAAACATCATTTAATTTTCATATTTGCCATCTTCATAGCTTTTTATCTTTTTGTGTGATTTTTGGGCGGGTCAAGCCCAGCGACATTCTTGGATTATTTCTGGCTCTGCACTCAAAAGTCGCTCCTGATACGGGAGACCATATGGGATACTAGGGATCAAACCAGCATTTATCCTGAGTCAGCCGCTTGCAAGGCAAATGCCCTACCTCTGTGCTACCACTTTGGTTTAATCTTCTATTTTTTAGTTTTGTAATTTTGTTATAATTCTAATCACTTCTCAATTAGTGACTATGTGACACCTGTGGGTCCTGGGATATTCAGTGGATCCTGAGGGTGAAAAGCATATAAATGGTAGACCATGTCATGAAACTACAGTGCCAACTACCATGTCATGAAGGTGACTGGAGAGAAATAAGGTTGAAAGGGGGCCAGAGTTGAAACATGGTTGAGAGACATGGGTTTAGCAAGCATGATTACAATAGTGTTAACACCTATGGGTAGAGAAACCATAACTTAAGGTGTATGGAGGTTACCCCTGGTTTTGTGCCTGGAGGTTCTGGGTCAATCCATAGCAGATCATGAGGTGGCTGTGTAAAGTTGGGATTGAGACATGGCAAACAAGAGAATTAGCATATATAAACTAAATTATTTTGATATACAAGGTTACCAGACCTTCCTCATAACCAATATCAGCAAGAACCTAAACATAGTCTTTCTTCAATTTAAATGTATTATTATTATTATATATTTACATTTTTTTTCTTAGTGACACATCTGGTGGTACTCAGGGATTACTCCTAGCTTTGAGGTCAGGGATTACTCTTAGGACGGTATAAAGAATTATATAGAGTACAATGTATTGAATTTGATTAATAACTTGCTTTTTATTCCTCTCACCCCTTTGCTCATTTTCAAAAAGATTGCAATGCCCCTGGTATAACAATTTTTATTTATTAAATTTTTATGATAATATAAATTTCAATTTTAAAAATGCTAAGAATGTCTACACATAATGATATAAAAATTGCAAAATGAGGCCAAGTGTGAAAGATACTCTTGCACTCCTAAAAATAAGTAATTGCATAATATAAAGAATATATAAAGTAAATATATACATATTAAAGAATAGTTATTCAATAGAATATGACAAGAGGTATAAGTTGACAACTCATGAAGTAATATAGTCTAATAAACAAAGAATTATGTACTTAGTCTCATTCATATTTATGGTGCTAATTAATAATGAAAATATATGATTTTCCACTTCACCTATTTTCATTATTAAGAGTTAATGAATATGTGAAGAAAGAAAGAAAAAAAGTAAGAAACTATACACTGTAAGTAGTGGTACAGTTTGGTAGCACTCTTTGGAAAACAAAGTGGTATCACCTGATAAGTTTAAACCTGTGCATACTTTAAAACTGTTCAAAGACTTTAAAGGAATGTGTTACTAGAAGATATGACCATGTTTATAACAGCATGAAAAGGATTATCAGGTTATAAAAATACTGAGTGCAGACTAACAAGTAATATTGAATATATTAATATAATTAAATATTAAGAACTCTAAAAATAAACAAATTTTATGCAATTAAATGCATCTTATATCATATATATTAAAGGTACCAGGAGATATTATACTTTAAGTACTGTTTAGTCTTTAATAAAGGTTATCCTTTGCAAATAAGACTAGACTTTGTTTAGGAATATTTAAAAACATGATAAAATTATAACAACAAACAAGATAATAATGCAAACAAAATTAGAAAAGGAAAATTTAATAATGAGAAAAAGTTGGTGTATGGAACTTGAAGAGCCTGGAATAGGGCACTTTTCTTGCATGTGGTCTACCTAAATTTTTTTTTTTTTAATCATAGTGGTTTACATGATATTCACAGTAACCTAAATTTAATACTTGTTATCCCATATGGTCCCCTAATGACTGCTATGAGTGATCCCTGAGTGCAGAACCAGTAGTAATCTCCGAGCATTGTCAGGTGCATCCTAAATTGTGCCGTATTATCTTTATTGCCTAAATACACAATTACGAAGCTGGTATGATAGTTCAGTGGATAGGGCATTTGCCTTGCATGCAGTCAATCTGGATTCAATCTCTGGCAGTGTATGCTCTCCTGAGACCTCCAGGATTGATTCCTGTGCATAGAACCAGGAGTAACTCCTGAATACTACTGAGTGTGGCCCCCCATATAAAAAAACTTTAATTACTTAAGGTAAATTTTTAAAAATATGTACTTCAAAAAACCTATGAACACCAAAATTGTATATAATTTTTAAAGTAAAAATTTTCCATCTTTTAATATTTTGCTATTTTATTTCTTAGCAAATTATTTTTCTAGCCATGTGTGCATTTATATTAATCAAAAGTTCATCCTCCTTTAACAATCTGTCATTTCTTTTTTGACTATAACAGATGAAATATCTTTTGATTGAATCACATTAGTGGAAAGATCTCTGTGAGGAAATTTAACATATTTTCTTTAGAACTGTAATTCATCATATTAAAAACATCTTGTGACTTGTGGAATGAGAGGTAGGGAAGAAAGCCAATTTTCTCTGGGAAGATTTTAAACATATTAGTATACTGCTTTTCTTTTTAGAAACTTTAGATTCAATTCCTTAAATTTATAAAACTTTTACCTTACATTAATAATCTGATAATGAAATAAAATTTTCTAAAGGACCAATATATTAATGATAATTTGAGTAGATACATACAGAGAATATTGAATATCTCAACTTGTGAATGAAAAGTATTGTGAGGTTCCCGGGAGATAGCATGGAGGTAAGGCATTTGCCTTTCATGCAAAAGGTCATCGGTTTGAATCCCGGTGCCCCATATGGTCCCCCGTGCCTGCCAGGAGCAATTTCTGAGCATGGAACCAGGAGTAACCCCTGAGCACTGCCGGGTGTGACCCCTCCCCCCCAAAAAAAAAGAAAAAAAGAAAAGTATTGTGGGATATGTGTGTGTCTTTGTGTTTGTATATATGTTTATATTTCTGTTAGTCTCTTCTGCTGTTACTCATAAAGTCAGTAAAACTATTGCCTTACTTATTTGACTGCTTTGTGTCTTCAGTTGTTCTAAAATATTTAATTTTTTCACCCACCTCTCTTTTTTTTTATAAATTTTTAAAGAATATTTTCTTTAATAAACAATGACGCAGTGAAGTATCACCACAACCTTTCTACATAAATATCTGAATAAAGAAGCAATTGGTAATTCTTGCAAGGTTTCTAAAATAGATCCTTTTGGCATTATGCATATAGTTACATGTCATTAACAAGTTTCTTTTTGTCGTTGTTGTTTTTGGGGGCCATACCCGGTGATGATCAGGATTTACTCCTGGCTATGCTCTCAGAAATCGCTCCTGGCTTGGGGATCATATGGGATGCCAGGGATCAAACCAAGATCCATCCTGGGTCAGCCACATGCAAGACAAGTGCCTACTGCTGAGCAACCACTCTGGCCCAGCAACAAGTTTCTATATTAATAACAGTGTACATGGAATTTTTCATATGTGAGAATATTCAAAATTATATGTAGTGACACTGAATAGTCTGCAATCACATTTGAATAACAGAAGATTCCATTTCAATGTAAGAAAATAAAATTATGGTTGAGATATTAAGATACTTCATTAATAGAACATTTTAGAAATAGGTCTTTTTTATTGCTGTTATTGTTTGGGGCCTATGCCTGGAGGTGCTAAGATCTTGCTGTGTCTTTTCACTCAGGAATCACCTCTAACAGGTTCTGTGGACCATATTTGGTGCTGAAACACAAATGAGGGTCAGCCACATGCTTAAGGCAACGTGCCTTTCTTGCTGTACCTATCTGCCTTCACCCTTGCAAATAAATCTTAAGAGTAAAAATCTATTATTCTGATAAACTGTATACATGCCTAATTATTTTGCCCTTCAAGTTCGTATAACAGAAATCTACTTTTTCTACTAAATTACCTGCTTTATCACCCTGCCCTGAAGTTAATCTAGCAATTGGAAGAGTTCACAGATACTCTTGTAGTTCTAATTTGTGTGCAAAGTCACCCTTGTTACAACTTACAGAGCTATTATACTTTATTTTGCAGTAGGGGAAATGTTTATTTACTTGTGAGATATTTTTGGTGTCATTTAAGTACACCTTAGGATGCCCAAGTAAATGACTAAGCATTATTAATGACTTTGAGTGTATTTCCAGAGATATTAGTGGTCAAGTTGGTGCAGTAGGCAAGGCAGATGCTCTTCCCTAGTGTGGGTTAAGATCCTTGCCTGAGTAAAACTAAAAAGGGAATTGAATTCATTGGATTTTCTCTCTGACTGACAGCTTGAGTGAGATAATCAATTTTATCCTGTCCCAACTGTTCCCAGCTCTTTGTACATATGTATATGCTTTAATGCCATCAGTTCTGCACTCAGACCTTCAAACTACTGCTTTCTTGGGCCTCCAATTTGTGGATGGCAGTTTGTGGTTTTCATAGTTTATAGTTAAAGTAAATTTTCTCACCTACCTATAATTTATCCATAAACTATATTCTTTAATTTCTCTGAATAACTATGACTAAAACAGGGTGTATGTGCCAGTAAACTCAACCCTCATTTAGGTATAGGTGAAGGGCATACATATATGCATAAAAAGATAGGAATCACATGAAATTGTATATTCTAAAGGATTTAGATTACCCTGAAACAAAATACTCTTTTGTAAACAAAACAAAGAGGAGTTAGGTGTGTGATTTGCTTACTATAAATATTGAAAGTTAATGGTTTGATTGTTAAATGGGAGAATTACACTCTACAGATTAGCTCATCTATGCATTTATGTATATATTTGAGGGTTTTTTCTATTTATATACAAGTACATTGATTTATATATATATATATATATATATATATATATATATATATATATATATATATATATAATTCTCTCTATTCATTAGTGGCCAGGGGCCTAGTAGTCACTCTTGGTAACTCTTTGCCAAATAAATTAATACCAGTAGATTGATGCTAAGTCTCTTCTTAGAAGTGGTACTGCTGCTGCAGTACAGGAACACCTGGGTTCCTTGTCAGAACCTAATTTCTCCAGAGGGTAGGGAGGACATATATTTGATCCTATGTTCTATATTGCTGCCACTTTATCTTTTTACACTGTACCAGATAACTTTTTAAATATCAGACTGAATGATTCAGGGTAGGAGTGATAAATGTAGCAGCAAGGTGTGCACAGTTTAATGCATGTTTGTATTTGCAAAAATTGACTGAATCAAAATTCCTTCTTTCCAAACAACAGCATTCATAGACATTTTGTCAGGCATTTTCTCCAGTATTTGAAATGGCAGTATTATATTATAAGTAATGAGAAAATTCTTAGAGTAACACCTTTGCTAAGAATTTATTATTAGTAAAGCAGCAGGTATTCTGTGACTAATAAAGTAACTCAAGCTTTTGAATATATTTTATTTAGTACTAAAATTCTGTACCATCTAACATATTTAGATTGATAACATTCAGGAAAAGGAGAATAACCATGAATATTGCTGTTGAGTAATAAATAAAAATAAGTTTAAATTGGATTCAAATTTTGTCATAACTTGAGCAATTTTGTAGTGAATTAGATAGAGCATCATTCATCTATGTGAAAATCGAAATTATTATTTTATCATTTATGTTAACCTGATATTTAATATAAATTTATATAAGACTGTTTTGAGCCAAATAATCTGACAAATAATTAAGTTAAATATTACTCAGTAGTTTCATGGCACTTTCACTCTAGTGTATTTTACCCATTAGAACACCAGATAAGGAAAGCTGAAATATATCTTAGAGAATTAGTATATAACATATAGAATCATATAAATTCTGTTTAATTTTCTAGTTATAGGGGAAATAAGTAGTTTCATTTCTCATTTCTGGACAATTATGAAAGACATATTTGATCTAACTATAAGAGATTTTGTTAGAGAATTAAGTATTTGCAGATTATTGTCTTACTTTAGTAGCTGTTTAGTAAGACTAAATTTCAACCATTTATTTTTTCTTATTTATCTTTCCTTAGAATAGAACTAAATATTCTTAATACTTGATTTTCAAAAAATATCAAAAATTATTTACTTATGTTCCTTGTGTGTTTTTTTTTTATTGAGACCAAAGTGAATTACAAGTCTTTCACATTTATACTTAAGGTACATAGCGATAATGAATTAGGCGATTTCCACCACCACTGTTGACTTCCCTCTTGTGTTTTTATAATATTTATTAAAAGTAGTATTACTAAATCAGATTGCAATGCATTAGTCTTGTTATTGCTAATAAACAGTTGCAAATAGCTTATAAATGACTTTATATTTAGTGCCATTTATTACAATATATTAAGGGTTGAATAACAAAGCAAGTTTTATTTGATAATTAGCAGAGTTACCTCAAATTAACAAGTCATCTTAAAGTGATTAGATTTTAAACGTCATTTTTAAATTGCTATCTGGAAGTGAAATGACTCTGAAATGTTCTCTTGTCTGCATTTTAAATTTTCAAATAGTGACATTTCATGACAAACTTGACCTCTAATGAATAGCTGCATAAATGAAGTTCAAATAATAAAATTCATTACTTTGTGCATAATAGGAATTAGAATAAATACCTTGCATATTTTATTTCACAAAGAACAATTTTTATAGAAGTATAATAAAAGGATCGTGACATTTTTATTCCTGCTTTCTTATTTTCAGAACTCTCTGTTCCTTCCAGCATTAACTTTAAAAATTTCATTCAAAGAAACTCTTCGTGCAGATGTTTAGCCTTTATTTATTTATGCTAAAAAATAAAAACAGCCATCATAAATATTGTTTTATTCGATGGACAAATTACAGAAGGAATTTAAAGGTGGTTAAATAACTAAGGGCCAAATGGAATATGATAATCAAATTTTCTTTCCCATTTCTTTCTTCAATGTATAGATCTTATAAACTAGAATAGTGAGAAGAATAAAGTATGGCTATCCCTGAAGGTTCATTGCCTTGCCATTCCAAAATCTTAATCAAAACTATTTGAGAAGATTTGAGTCTTAACTAAATTTTAACAGGTTCCAGCTTCTGATTTTAAAGTTTCTTATTTTAGTAAAACCAGTTTCTCAGCTAGGAACATTTATATTTTTGCAGTTATTTATTTATTTATTTATTTATTTATTTATTTATTTTTTTTTGGTTTTTGGGTCACACCTGGCACTGCTCAGGGGTTACTCCTGGCTCCATGCTCAGAAATTGCTCCTGGCAGGCACGGGGGACCATATGGGGCACCGGGATTCGAACCGATGACCTTTTGCAGGAAAGGCAAACGCCTTACCTCCATGCTATCTCCCGGGCCCCAGTTATTTATTTTTTGTTGTTATTTTGTTTTTCTCTTTTTACTTTGTTTTTCTCTTTAATCCACATTAAACAATGCTCACATATTATTCTCAACTCTAACTTAGGAATCATTCCTGCTGTTGCTTGGGGAACCATATGAATGTGGGATTCTGAGTATCTTACCTGGTTGTCTACCAGGTAAGCATCTTATCCTCTGTAAACGCTCTCTGTCCCCAGCTGTTTCCTTCTATCTGTCCATGTATATATGTGGGAGCTTATAAACAAGCCTGTCCTCAGAAATTCTTCCCACAGTACATTAATCACAAATAAACTTTGGGGTATTCTGTTTAAAGTTAGAACTGAAGTGATGCATTAGATTTTATTTTGGTTTTGGTTTTGGGGATACCCCTAGTGATGCTCAGGGGTTACTCCTGGCTATGCACTCAGAATCTTCCCTGGCTTTTGGGGACCATATGGGATGCAGGGGGATCGAACCACAGTCCATCCTGGGTCAGCCGCATACAAGGCAAACACCCTACCTCTGCACTAATGCTCTGACCCCAGATTATTTTTTTCTCTTTATATGTTTAAGATAAGATATATTTTGTACAAACATCATTACACAATAAATGTTTGCCTGTACCCAGTTTGCTCAACAGAGGGATTGGAAAAATAAATTTTGGGGTAATATAATCTAGTAGGTATATACTCTAAAAACTGTTGACATTTTTTAGTTTTGTTTGTTTCATTTTTTGCTTGCTTGTTTTGGTTTTTGGTTTTTGGATAGCACCCGACTGTGCTCAGAGGTTACTCCTGTCTCTACACTCAGAAATCGCTCCCGGCAGGCTCAGGGGACCATATGAGATGCCCGAATTCAAACCACAGTCCTTCTGCATGCAAGGCATACTCCTTACCTCCATGCTATCTCTCAGGCCCCAACTGTTGACGGTTTTTAGGAGGAAAACACCCAGTAGAAATCTCAAGAGAGTGTCTGAAAACCTCTCATTGGCATAGATACTAATGTTTGCTTGTTCAATCTGAATATATGACTTTTTCATTATATAGCTAGAGCCTCCTAGAACCATCACTGAATGTGTGACTGAGAATTTTTTTCGATACACTGAGTTATATCACATTCACATGCTCTCATGTATCCTAATAGGATAAATTTGAGGTCCTGGATACTCAAATTAAGGGTTGGGGTGCAGATAGTTCCAAAGTAGTTTTTTCTTTCCTTTTTGGTGGTGATGCACAAAATAAGGCTATTATTTTATAGGTACTTATATCTTTTGATTATTCTTCTTTATTATCAAAATATAAGCATTATGAATAGTAAAATGATTTCCTTTTGGAGCTGTGATTAGAATTGATTAGTACTAAGATGTTAATACTCAGTGGGATTTTAAAAATTACTTAAGGTCTAGAACTAGTACAGGGGTTTAGGTGCTTGCTTTACAGGTAGCCAATTTTAGATCACCTTTTCACACTCCACATAGTTCCCTGAGCACTGCAAGAAGTGAGAGTAAGCTTAGAGCATAGCCATGTGTGCCTACCCAAATAAAAAACATAACATCAAATAATATAGCAATTCATAGTCATTTTATGAGTTTATGATATTAACAAAGAAATAGTAAAATGAAGTTTAGAATGCACCCCAAGCATTTTTCACGAATGAATACAAAATCATGGATTATAACAGAAATGGTGAAAAGTTGTTTACAATATGGATTATACAAAATATTTTCAGAATTACCTGGACAGTGTTATGGGCCACTAAAATAATTAGCAAATGATTTATAATTTATAACAAAAGATCATTCTTTTTAATTTATTAAAAGAAATAAATTCCATAGTTGACACAATTGATCATAATACATTTGTTTAGGGTGACATAAAGTGAAGTTATTCAAACATAGAAAGAGAATTAAAAAAAGATGGAAAAATAAGGGAAGAGAGTTCATTAGCAGTTATGTTTGTGAAAATTATTGAGTCACCAATAAAGTTGTTCATACACTATTCGAAGGTTAAGTATGCTCATCACCCCCCACACCATTTTTTTTGCGATGAGAGATAAACTAAAAGAGAAAAATATATGTGTGTCGCAGGTGTCATTTTTATAGGCACAGCAAAATATTGAAGGAATTGAAAGAAAAGGCCTATGGTCTAAAAAGCAGGGAGATCTTACCCCAAAGGTATTTTGACATAAGACCAATTTAATGCTCCAGGCATACTGGGTTGTATAACCCCATAGTCATTCTTGGTGGTCAGCTCTTCAACAATGCAGTTGTTGCTGTCGGGTAGCTGCAGTTATAGATCCTGGTTTCTGTATAGGAGCTATGTCAAAGTCCTGGTGCTGTGTAGTGTCTTCTGGTTCCATCTCACCATCAGTTAGCATTGCAGAGAATTCTGCCCTAAAAGCAGACTCTTGCTGTTGACCTAGTTGTCAGGTGACATAAGAACTATCCTTGGAGTAAGTCAGTGCCATGGTGATGGTGGGGCTCTCCTTGTTATAACTTGTTCCTGGTGCTGATGTAGAAAAGCATGTTTGTTTCCAGAGGTAGTATCCATGGTTCAGGGATGAGTGGTCATTGTCCAATCAACTGGACCCTAGGGCAAATCACTATGCCATAGGTCCCACTGCAGTATAAATATTTTTTGTTTCTATTTCTATTAGATAAGAACTTGTTTGAATCTGTTAATTTTTCCCATTTTAATGTGCCTATGCAGAAAGGGACAACTCCAGAAGGTATTACTAGTTCATGTGGGGGGAATGGGGCGAAGGTGTCAGGACCAACAATCTCCAGGACCTTTTGCTTACATGAACTCTGACCAGAGACTTGCCTACTAGTATATCATGGTGAATGGATCCCAAGGGTAGGGAAAATTGCCACTGCATAAGAAGATATTCAATAATAGTTCTGCCTATTAAAGGAGTGTATGTAAAAGAAATATTTAAAGGACATTTATATGTAATCTTTGAGTCCTTTGAAATAGGTAGGGAAGGGATAAGATCCGGGGTACAGCTTCAACCTGTGATTTGGTTTTGTGGAGTCTAGGGAAAATGAGTTCCAACAGACCCATATTAGGAAGTGTCCCCCAGAGAGGAATTTCTCAGAAACCAAATCTGGTAGCAAGCAATAATCCACGGTGAAAAAAAGGTGAAGGAAGAGGGGCCATAAGAGCAACTCAAAAGCAGCAGAATATTGGTTTCTTCTTATGAGAATCTATCTATCTTTGAATTTTGGGAGCTGGTTGGCAT